>PVLA01006307.1:0-126690 GCA_004027455.1 Hydrochoerus hydrochaeris
TTTGCTCAACAGGCAGTGAGCACCATTTCGGTAACTGCTACTATGAGGGGCGAGATTGTCTTCCCAGTAGGAGCCCAGACAGGTCATTATCAGCATATCTCTACTTGGCAGCATCGTTAGCTTCCTATCCCTTCAGCAGGGTGCTCTCCTTAGCCCAGCAGGACCCCCCTCCAGTGAACCCCGACTTAGGCTGAAACCCAGGGAGGACTCAGGTCAAGCTTAATTGTGTCAATTTTTCTCCAGGTCTAGGTCCCCCATATAGGACAATGTGGGCCTGTCATGTGTACTTCTGAGCAAACATGTGGATACCGTTTGTAAGCATATATATATATATATATATATATATATATTATAGGCAATACACATACATGCACATATATAATGAGACATTACAGGAAATATATTTATTAGTTTTATGTTCTTGACCTTACTAGCTGGGTAATTTGAGGCTAGTTTTTGGCCTTTTTAGTTTATTTCTTCATCAGGGTTATGCAACTGTTATATATGAAGTATCCCATAAGGAGGGCTCTAAGGGACAAGGGACAGAAGACTCCAAGTTACAATTAATAATTGAACATCCATACGATTTCGTATTTTCACTGTTATATATAGTACTTGAGTGTTTTGTAACATGGGCAAAAAAGAACTACCCAGCTGCCCTCAGCACAGGTGATTGGAGTCTTTCTTGCTGGATATATCCAGAGCCTCACCGCAGAGAAGCAGTGATCAGGCGTGATCAGGGCGCTGCCCTGAGCCTGGCAATGTCACAGAGTGTTTTCACATCCTGCGGGATCTGGCACTTGTTGGGTATGACATCCAGAGTGCTTGAGGAACATTTCTATGCACAAAGCTTCTCACTGAGCATTGGATTATTCCTGAATACCTTTCACCTTACACTCTGAGGTTCTTTTGGCTTTGATTCCCGAGTGGCCCGGAGAGCACAGTCCCTCCAGATGTGACGGCCTCACCTCGTCTGAAGGTACTTTATCCTGGAAAGCATGTCAAGGTGACCTGCAGAATACTGCTCAATCACATCCTTCACATCGTAAGGCCTCAGAGTTTCCTTGAATTTTTTTTTGTAGAGACGGAATTGTAGAATTCTGCGAGGCAAAGCAGAGGTGTTCATGCATTGTGAGCAGAGACTGAAGGAAATACAATTCAAGGCTAACAAACTCAGGAGCAGATGGAGAAAACAAAAGAGAGAACAAGTGGATGAGGAAAACTTCTGGCTCTGGGCGGTAGTTTACTCATGTGAGTCATACATGCTTCCTCTGCCTAGCGCCTCTCCTCCGCGGCTACCTGTCCCTTTTGGATAGTGACACAATCACAGCAGACCTCTGTTACAAGTGTTAATGAAAGCTGGCATCGATTGAGCATTCATCCCATGCCAGACACTGAGCACAGTGTTTTGGGTACTATCTGCTACTATATCAAATTACAAAGGGTGCAACTCTGGCTCGGAGAACTTTTGCGTCTCCCCAGGCCCAGCTCGCTCATGCCGTCAGAGTCAGAGCTGGGCCTCACACCCACTCTTCTGTGCGCAGAAGGCCTGTGCTCTCAGTCACTGTCATGCTGCTTTGCATTTGAGGACAGTTGATGTATGGCCTCCTTGTAGCTTTGCACTTCTATACAACTTTCTATTTTCTGAGTTTTCTGGTTCTTTTGAAAGAGGAGGAACCCAGAACCAACAGATGAAATCAAATGCTCACCTCCATCTTTCAGCAACTAGAGCAAAGTCACCCTGAGGGCAAATGCTCCTTAAGAACTCTGTGCTAAGGACACCTCCTGCTGGGTATCAGAGCAGCTGAAACTAATACTCACGGCAGGAGGCCCAGGCCCACACCAGACCATTCTGCCTCACACTTGCGTGGGTCTTTTAAACAGTGCAGTTAAAGTTCACTTTCTTTGACCTTCGTGACTCTGGTTTCTAAACACATTTTAGCATACTGATTATGACATCAGATTTAAAGTCTCCTGACTTTATGCCATTTTATAAGCCTGCTTTACCTACTTTCACCTAGAGTAGGAAGCCTAGACTATGACTCACAGGCCCAATCTTCCCCTTACCGACTTTTGAGAGTAAAGATACACTGAAACTCAGCCAGACCCATTCATTTATAAACCATCTGTGGCTGCTTTGGCATTACCACACTGAGCTGAGTACTTGCAACAGACTCACAGACCACAAAGCCTAAAGTTTTTGCTATCTTGCATTTTAGAGACAAAGTTAGCCAATCCCTGCATTGAGACAGCAACGAAAGAGGCCAAGAAGGAGACAGAGCAGAGTGTGGAGCATCTCTGTGGTGCTGCCAACACAGATTCGCTACTTGATTCTCCCTGGCTGAGACTCTCTGGCCAGGTACGGATCCAAGGAGATGTGTTTTCACCTAGCTGTTCCGTCATATGTCACATGATGTTACCATGAGCAAATAGGGCAAAGGCTTTGCTGAGGTCCATGTCTGATAACAGTGCTGTGCTCCCCTGATCTATTGGATTGGGTTTCTTGTTGAAAATAACGTGGCTGGGATTTGGAGAATTGTCTTAGTTTCTAGAATTCTAGGTCACCCTTGTGAAGTAAGTGCATGCCCATTTCTTGATTGAGTTTAAATAGTAACATATTTTTTTTATGTTCTTGAAGAATTCTGAAGGAAACCAGAAATAACCATGGTGGTTTATGGTTTCCTCCAATATATATACACATACAAAAATTGATGATTTATTATCTTGCCCAAATGCTAACCCAAAAGAACTGCATTGATGGATATAGGCAGACGACAAGCTATTTTGAGTAACATGCTTACAAAGCAAGAAAACTCCATGTAAATACAACCTCTACTCTGACATCCTTTAAAGTGGTTGATAGTTAAATTCAGAAAAGGGTGTGACAGTTGAGCATAGGCTGGGAGGCTGTGGGAACATTCCTATAACCAGATAAGCAAGAGTCTCCCAGGATGCCTTGCTGAAGTGGGAAATACTGTTTTGAGGAAGCATCTCTGATTAAATATTTAGTACCCTTGGGACCTGACTCAAGATGGCTAGAGGAGCTGCTTGCACCCCACAGAGCCCAAGGGTATTGTATAAGCTTTGTTCTGGGGGGTGTTAAGACAGACGCTGGGAGGCTCACAGGTGGGGAAGAAGTCCTTACCTGACGGCTCGGATGGCAGCTTTCAGGGTGGGGATCATGTCTTCTATGAGGAAGTCATTCCCATAACCCCTGTCTTCCACCATGGGATCGCCAGTTCCAGCATCTAGGAGGGTGGCAGGCGTATCAGTGACAGACCATGGCACAATGCAAGGCTTAGGGACCCGCTGCTGAGTTATAATTTCTAACTCTTTAGAACCACACCACAGCCTCAGCTGTGACATCGCACACCCTTTCTTAGCATCTATAATCTAAGATGTCAAAGCCAGAAGTGTGAGCAGCTGTTGTGCAGGGATAGGAAGGAGGTGAGGGGAGGGTATGCACCCCCAAAAGTTCTCTGAACAGCAACAGGTACGTGTGGGAGCCCCTATATCAGACAGTGCTGAGCTGGGACTCTTGTTCTGCTAGTCTCTATCTTGGGGACCTTGGAGGGTCAATTTCTGAGCCTTCTACTCCCAAGAGACCTTGAGAGGACTGAGTGACATGGTGAGGGTCAAGAGCAGGAGTGGCCTCAAATGTGCTCATCTCTAGATGGTTTGCTCTTAGCTCTTCTCTGCTCTTCAATTTGACCCCCCCAGGACCACAGTTAGAGCAGTAGTGATGTGTCCCAAGGGTCATTGGAGAGGTTTGTGCAAAGAATGGAGGTGATTTGGCCCAGGAAAACAGCTCACTTGGGAGCCTATGCGTCATGGGTATAGCATTGGAACCTCCGGGCCAGGGGACACAAATAAGGTAAAGTGAAAAAGTAGTCCAGGCAGGGAAGGCAGAAGCTGTGCTGTGGACTCCAGAGTTGTTCAATGGGCAGAGGAAGTGGGAGAGCTCAGGAGGGGACTAAGCGGAGGAGACAGACCGGGAGAGGACGAGGGGTCTGGACGTTACCTTCAGAGCTCTGCCAGAAAGCGTAGGCTTTCATGCGGAAGGCGGTGCGGAAACGCTCTTTATTGTTTAAGCCAACAGGCTTTGGTTCTTTAGAAGGACTTTCTTCTATGGCATCTACATTCAGAGGGGTAAATAGCTTTCCTTTAGTATTGCTACCACGAGGATTAGAAAGGCGAACCCGATCCAAGAGACCCAGCTTTTGGCTACAAAATAAGCAAAAGTGAACAATTTTCCTCCTTCAGTGCAGGCTCTCGTAACTCCTCATCCATCCATAAAGACTCAGACATTGTCCTCCAGGGATGGGAGCTGGACACCGCAGTGGACAGAGGCTGGTTTAAACCCTAGCTCCGCAACTGACTAGCAAATCAGTGTTAGGCAAGTTCTCAGCTTCTAGTTGCTCACATGCTTAAGTGGAGCTTCAGTGAGATATAGCATGCACAGCTATCTCCCTCTACGCACAAAGTTTCAACTACCTGCTCTCCACCACTGTCTCAAAATATTACACAGAGCAATGAGGAACTGAGATAATTTGTGAGAGAAAGCAAGCACATATTCACGTGACCTTTATTACAATATAGCTAAAACCTGTTGGGCCAAATTTATAAATTAAACTTTGTCTTGGGTATTTACACATAGGAAAAAATGAATTATACACAGGGCCTTGTACTGTCCACTGTCTCAGGCATCCCTGGGGGTCTAGAAATACAGCCCCTGTGAGTATGAAGGGGTTACCGGAAAGCGCCTCACTTACAATAGCATGCTACAAAGATTTGCTCCTTTGTCATGTCCCTCTACTTCCCAATTTCCTGTCTCTCCTTTTCACCATTTCATAGTACCCACCAGACTCAGAGTAAGTCTTGTCCAATGCCCTCAAACAGAACTGAGTGACATAAATGCCACAAGACAGTCACCTTTAACTGACTGTCCTCAAACAGATCCCAATGAGTGGAATCTAGGTCCACGAGTGTTGCTTGGAAAAATTACATCTTTAAATTATTAACTTCTAATTAAAATTTAGTATCTCTTTTAATAACACACGTGGGCAACAAACCCCATCTGTTTCCTAATGTTTGTAATGGCTGGTATGTAGATGTCCCCCCAAAGCTCCATGTGGTAATAGGTGGGGCTCTTCAGAGATGCCGGATCTAGGCTATGTGCCGCTGAGATCAAGGATGTGATGCTGGGATTGATTCACGGTGTGATGCTAGGTTGAGGCTGCCCCATTCTGAGTAACGTGCTACCTGCCCTAAGGATGGGGAGCCAGGGTAAGGCACAAGGGACAGAAACAGGGTCACTGCACATTGCCTTCTGTTTAGCATGAACAATTTCTCTGCTATGCCTGGCTGCCAGGCCACCCTACCTTGGAGCCAGCCGACTATGAACTGAAACCTCTACAAACTGTGAGCAAAAGAAACTTATCTTTCTCTTAACTTTGGGTGTCAAGTATTTTGTTTCAGAAGTGAGAACAGTAAACAAAACAATATGTACGACTGCCCACCGTGGGCTGTTTTATATTCTGTCATCTCAGGGTGTTGTTTATGCCCATCACTGCTCTAAGTTTATGTGAGCTTTCAACTTGTCAGTAGGTTGTGACATTAAGTTCATCACTAAGAAGCACATAGTTGAAAACATCTCAAAAGAAAAAAATTTTTTTTTGTGGTACTGGGGATCGAACTCACAATCTCGTGCTTGCCAGGCAAGCGCTTATGCCACTGAGCTAAACCTCCAGCCTCAAATTTTTAATTATATTGATGACTCTTTTCCAATATAATCAGTTTTTTATAATTGCACATTCCATTTTACTATTTACCACATTATTACTTTGAAGAGTCCATGGTCTTGGCCAGACTGCTAACAGGGTCTTAGCACACACAAACATAGTTAATAATAACTCCAGCGTAAATTGCCCTTGTACCAAATTCAGTTGCCTGTACTGGAAGCCATGTCTTCCCTTTCCACCTGGCTGACCTTGGGGAAATCAGTGACTCCGTGGCCTCATTTGTAATATAGGGATATGTGCTACCCGCTTCATCTGGTTCTTATGAGGTCAAGTTTGCCAAAGACTTTACATGCAGCCAGATACGTAATAAGTGCTCTATACATATAAATTTCTTCCCTCTATTTCTCAACTGCTGCACCATGACCTGGGCAAATCACAGTACTTTTCAGAGAGTGTCACACTGCATTTCTTTTTTTTACAGGTCAGTGGATTGTGTACTATGGCTTACTCTTCACCCCCACACCAGCACACAGTAGGCACTCAAGACTCGAGGACAGAAGGAGCAGGTGAATGGATGCAGGTGGCTTAATCAATTCTGCATGGGTCTGGGATGAGTCTGTATTTTCTGAAGAGCTTATTCTCTTTTACCCGGTACTGTTTGCAGCAGTTTGATGGAAGAATTTCATTAATAACCAGCCTGGGGTAAATTTAGAGAGATTCCAGTACCCACCCAGACCCATCCTTTTTGAATTGAAATAAAAAAAAAATATTGGGACTCTTTCCCAACCAGGATTAGGTAAATGACAAGTGTGACAGAGAAAATACCAGGAGCCGTAAACTCCAAGTTATCAGTGTGGCAGGAAGTTATCTAAATGCATCCCAAGGCGATCCTGTCCGAGAGGTAAGAAAGCTAAAGTGACCTGGGCACAATCACTGCTCAGGCCCTTTTCGCTCTGCTCCTACCTCCATCCCAGGTGGTTCCCGCTTTCCATCTGTACCAAATCCTATGCCCGCCCCGAGCAGCCGTGCACACCTCCTCTTGTACACATCACCCTTTCGTGTCTTCTCAGCCAACCGCATTACTATCTAATTTTTAAAACTATTGGCCTGTGCTCCCTCTTGGAGATTAGGTACCTCTCACAGGTTCCAAAGATAGGCAATGTTTTTCTCTGCCACACTCTTTTGTTTATCTTTGGCCTCAGTACAATTTCCTGTTTGTCACACTGGGATGCTCAGCATAGCAACTCAGGTCACAGACTTAGGGACAACATTAGCTAAGGTGAAGACTACAGTACATGTGCTCTCTGGTTCCAAGCTTGATGACCTTAAGCCTAAGTTGCATATATCTGATTAAGGGCTAAATGAGGTTAGTAGTATAAAGAGCTATGTCTACTGTCTAAGATGCGGTCAATAAATGCTTGGTATCATCACTATATTGGTAAATGATCCTCTTCCCCTGGAAGCAGTAGAAAGCCGTTGACATGTGTGAAAAGGATAGATACAATTTCCTTAGCCACAAGAAAGATTTTTGTGCTTTTTTATTTTTACATGAACTGAAATGAGATTTGAGGATTTATATACTGCAGTATTTGACAGTACGTCATAGTGATGATCTCAAAACATTCAACCAGCATATGAGAAGCTTAATTTTAGATAAGCTAAGCAAGACAGAATTAATGGCAGCCACTCTGTCTTGACTCGAAATTTCAGCATGGTTGTTGAACATTAGAAGGATAATGAGTGAACTCTCTTGCTTTTCTACCTCTGCTGGGATCTGGGATCCATTTCCTTGGCATTTAAATACTTCTGCATTGCTTTGGCCATGTTCACTTAATCCCACATTGGTCGCGGGTGACACTTTAGACTGTTAAGAATCCAGCTGCATCAGGCACGGAAGTCAGAAGCCTCAGCTCCCAATTCCTCACAGCTCCTGCACCTAAGAGGCTTATGAACTTCTTCTTCCAGCAAAGCGGATATCAGCTTACTTGTTAATTACATTGCATGAAATTCAAGACTCCAAAAGATGATCAAATGCAGGGCAAAGTTCAAGCCTGAAATTCAAAACCCATCTCTGCCCTCTCTGTAGAGATTTCAGTGCATAATTCAGGACTCATTCTCAGAGGTGTGCCAGCCCTTGCAAGAAAAGCTCTTCCTAGGGTTGACATCAGATTTCCTCAGAAAGCCTGAATATCTCCTTTGTTAAGCTCAAATGATTTTTAATGAATTAGAAATGCTGTCAATAGAAGGATGGGGACCGAAGGTAAAATCAGGGCTGATTGTCCTAAATTCCTGCCTCAGCCTAGTAACCAGGGGACTCGTTATGCTCCACCCACAAGTTTCCTGGCCACTCAGGACTTTGTTCATACTGCCATCTCTACGTGGGAGAATCTTTATTCCTATTTTCACCTAAAGGACTCTATTTTTGTCCAAAACTCAGCCAAGGCTCACATCCCAGCACACCCAGATGTTCAGCGTGAAGACTGAGATGTGTGTGGTACTCACACCCCATGCCTCGCATACTTTAAATTGTACTCACCCGTGACACTTGGTCACCCAGGTTAAACCTCTGGCTCACTAAAGACTGTCCTACTAAATCAGAGACTCCTGATCAGGGTTGCTCTGGTCCATTGTGTAGAGATACATTTGTTTGGTGCCACTGGGGGAGCGCTGCTGGCATCTAGAGGATAGAGGCCTGACACGCCATTAGACATTTTGTAACACACAGCACAGACTCACAAGGAATCCTCCACCCTAACTATTCACAGTGCGGAGCAGAGACCAAAACACAAGCTCTGGGGCCAGAAACTATCTCGTTTAGTTTCTATATCTAGCATCAAGATACCTCAGTGCCTGGCAAATCACAAGTATGAAATCCACTGTTATGATGTTGAATGGAAGAAGAAAAGAAGGAAATATTTGATCTTTTGATGAATAAAGTGCATCACATCCCGGATGAGCACAAGACCGCCTGAATGCACCCTGCAGGGAGAGAAATGGGGCCCAATCTTGTAAACTTGAGTAAGTCATGAACTCAGGCCTTCATTTCTGATTCAGTTTATCTGTAAAATGAAGCTCATACTATTTTTTACTCCACAAAAGTATTCTCTGCACCTTATTCATGTTGGGCTCTAGTACCTTGTTGAGATTAAAAGTAGACCGAGCTAGATGCAGCTTCAGCCTCCACTGAGCTGAAACTCATTTATTAAGACACATAAACACAAGCAGATGCAAACACTGCTGGAGCTTTGACCAAGAGACAGGAGTGTGGCGATGGAGAGTGAAGGCGGCCTTGGCAGGGAAGGTGGGGAAGACTTTCTGAGAGGGTCGGAAACTACTGAGGTAGCCCACTTCAGTAGTCCAGTTACTGAGGAGTGAGGCTTCAAAACCTTTCCAGGTAGAGTTGTATGGGGTGCGAAGGGTATGGGTACTGGGCTTGTGACATCAAGGGGATGGTACAGTAGATGTGGGACACAGCAGCACTACATAAGACAGGGTCTCACTATGCAGTTCAGGCTGGCCCCAGACTCTCAATGATGCTTCTGTCTCAGCCTCCCAAGTGCTGGGATTACAGGCGTGAGTCACCATGACTGGTTTATTAATTTCTATGTAAAATATATATTCATAGCAGCAGTAGTCACAATAGTCAAAATCTAAAAGCAGCCCAAATGTCACCTCTCAGTGGATGAATAAACCAAATGTACACACATGCAATGGAGTATTATTCAGTCTTAGGAAGGATATTCTCTCATACACTGCAACGTGAATGAATTTGAGGATACAACACTAGTGAAATAATCTAGTCACTAAAGAACAAATCCTGTGATTCTTCTTTCATGAGTACATGGAACACACTGAAAAAGGGTGGTATTTACCAAGGGGTAGGGACAGGGAAGATGGGGAACTGTTTAATTGGAAGGGTTTAAGGTTTTTTTTTGTTCGTTTGTTTGTGTGTACCGGAGATGGAACTCATGACCTTGTGCTTGCAAGGCAGGCGCTTATGCCGCTGAGCTAAATTCCTGGCTGGGTTTTTAACATGTAAAAAATTCTGGAGACTCATTACACAGCAATGTGAATTTTTGAAATACTCCTGAAATC
The DNA here is from genome assembly GCA_004027455.1 of Hydrochoerus hydrochaeris. NCBI lineage: Eukaryota > Metazoa > Chordata > Mammalia > Rodentia > Hydrochaeridae > Hydrochoerus > Hydrochoerus hydrochaeris. The sequence goes on from PVLA01006307.1 coordinate 9,837, forward strand.
TATACTTAAAGATGATTACATTTTATATTATGTGCATGTTGCTGAAATTAGTCTTGTTTTCTTTCAGAAAACACAGTTGCTTCATGATGGTGAATAGATTGGAGGAAAACAGAAAGGAAGAGAAAAACAAAAAACAAGAAATTGATAAAGAAGCCATTGAAGTTTTCCAAGCAAGACAGGCTGGCATGGACAAGGGGAATTTCAATGGGAAGACTAGAATTTTGATACATAATTTGAAGTACCCAGCAAGGGTTTTTCTTGATGAAATGTATGTAGGTGGCAAGGAACTATTCCTGATCCCTGGTTGTGCAGATATGTGCTGGCCATGTCATATTCTGTGTTGAACAAGACCAACAGGTGTGGAGAAGAAATGACAAGTCGAGTTTGGCAAATGTTACTTTTAGGATAATTGAGAGGGATCCTGCCAAGTGGCAGGTTGGGACCATGTCTGTCTTATTGGTTGTTATGTTCTTAGATGCTGGATGGGTTTCTGCGACACAGGAGGGACTTGATAAGTACTTATGAAGTGGTGAGGGGTGAGTGATGGATGGATGGATGAATGGTGCTTGACAGAGAAGAAACACTGTGAGCAAAAGCAGAGTATTCTGAAGAGGCAGTGCTAGGATTAGGCTAAACTACACTCCAAAACTCTCATGCATCTTTAAGGTGATTAGATCAAGGCGGGTGGGATTCATCCTTTGATGAGTTCATAGCTGGATGTGCTGTGAGGAGGTGGTGACTAGGACGTGACCAGGAAAGATGCATTCTCGTCCCGGCCCCTCGCTTCTCTCCCTACTCCTGGATGCAGGAATTCCTGGATGCTGAGGGTTGAGCAGCTTTCCCTCTGCTGTGCCTCTCTGCATCTTGCTTGGTCCTTGAAGCCAGCCAACCAGGAAGTGAGACTCTGAGCCGGAACACACCTGCCTTCCTGTAAGTCCTGGGTGTCAGGTGCTGGGTCCCAGTGACTAGCACATGACTGACATAGACAGTTGCTCTGTCCCTCACTGCTTGCTATGAAAACCTCAATGCACAGATTCAAGTGCCCTGCCTGGGACAGCCAATCCCACCTGCACAGGCCAGGGCTCTAAGGTTAGTCTTTTCTTCCTTTTTCTTCCATCTTCTCAGTTGGAAAGGATAGTTTTCATAGTATCTACAGCCCTATTTTAGGAAGCCTGACTATACCACAGCCTACTGGCTGCAAAAGGCAGACAGGCAAATGTGTCACCATCCAAGTGCCAAACCTTCGAGGCATTGGTGCCCAAATTTTCTTTCCGACAGAGGAGCACAAACAAAGTTAGAACCTTACTTTTGTCCCATGAGAAACCATAACTGAGAATGAGATGAGAAGGGGGATGCAGAAAATGATGGAAATTTCTTTCCCTTCTGACACTGTTCATGGTAGATATCAGAGAACCAAATGATTCATATCTTTCTTGTGGTGTTTAATTTTCTGTATAAACTCAATTGAGCTAAGAGATGCCCAGACAATTGATAAAACATTATTCCTAAGCCAATCTATGAGAACGTGTCCAGAAGAGATTAACATTTGCATTAGTTGGTTGAATAAGAAAGACCCACCCTCAACAATATAGGCAAACCTTATCCAATCCGTGGAGAGTCTAAAGAGAACGAGAAGGTGGAGAAGGGGCACATCTACCATCTCTGCTTGAACTGGCCCCTGCCTCTCCTCCTGCCTGGGCACATCACTGCTCCAGGTTCCTTGGCTTTTGGACTTTTTTACACCAACGGTCTCCCCACCAAGCCTTTGGGATTTTCTGGCTCCCTTGCTTCAGACATGATAGTATGGGACTCCTCTGGCTACAGGATCACACGAGCCAATTCCTATAATAAATCTTCTCTTATATAAACATGTTTCCAGACCATTGGTTCTGCTTCTCTGGAAGGCCCTGGCACTATACATTGTTTCTAACTACAAAATAAATTACTCTGCAGCAGAATGCAAACTCACAGTTTACTTCAGGCTTTGTGCATTTTATTTGGGACATTTGTGTACTATTTTTTAACTGACCTAAATAATTGAGATTTCTAGGGATTTTTTCACATAGAAAAAGTGGCCCGGGGAAAGACCTCAGATCTAGGCACTTCATGCTTTGCTAGTTTGAAGATGAAAGAGGGAAAGAACAGAATTAAGGCCCTAATTTCTTCCTTAGCTGAGTGAAAACCTACTCAGTTATCACTAGTCAGGCTAAAGGAAAGCTGAGCAGACCCTTTCCCGACTTCCGATTCCAGGCAAGAACTAGGGCTCCCATCCTTTGTGGGAGTGTCCCCTGCACCAAGCCTGGGTTGTCCCCCGCCAGCCCTGCAGCAGTCCTTTGGTGTGACACACCCTCTTATGAATTATGAATTCCATCCAGCTCTCCAGGAAGACTCAGAGCCTGACACGAAGCAGAGCTCCAAATGCTCAACTTTCAGGTTAGAGGAAGAAGGAGGAAAATAAGAAAAAAGTGGAAGGGTGAACAGAGAGAGAAGGAAAGGAGAGAGAGGAATGGGTGGAGGGAGGACAGAAAAGAGAAGTGTACTGCAAAATCAAAATTCAAACCTATATCCATCTGACCCCTGAGTAAGCTCTAAACCATAAAGAAATGACTCTGGCCACAGAAAACAGAACTATGGGTGCCAATTAGGGTAATAATGACAACAATAAATCAAATGCTTGAGTGTTATTTATCATAGATCTATTCTAAGCAACTAATTATTACCACAGCCTTGGGAATAGGTGATCTTAATATAACCATTGCATACATGAAGAAATGAGCATGGAGATCAGTAATGTGCCCCAAATCACTCACCCACCAAACAATGATCTTTAACTTACAGGGTCTCACACAGCAAAACAATACATGACTGCTTCTGCTCCTGTGTCCAGAAGCTCACAGAGCACACAGGACCTGATGGGGGTTGTCCTAGCTCAACTCCTGCCTCCCACCAGTGAGGGAGGTTGGCTTGGTTGGCAAGTTATTCCTCAGGGTCTGGATGAACTGGGAGGTCGCAGCAAGGGGACAGGGGGAAAGAGGGAAGCAGCACCATGGTTGGACCAACTGCTGAGCCAGCAGGAATCACATCACGCCTGTGAAATAATCTCGGTGTATGAATCTAGTTCTCTTTCATCTGGACAGGTTTGCAAAATATGCTCTGCTGAGTTCAGTGGCCATTTGGTGTGATTCAGTGAACCTGAGAACCTGGGAATGTGATTCCAGGGCATCTGCATTTGGCATTCTGTAGACACAGACACATTAAAGTGAGGGTGGACAACAGAATTTGTTTCTCTGGTCCCCTAAAAATTATTTTCTCTGTGTATCCAAATCTCCTGAGTGACTAATATATGACCTTCTCAGCATTAGTCTCTAGTGAGCATTTACTGTATGCCTCTTGTGTATATATAGCTCTCATTCCAACCAGCTATTATTCCCATTTCACAGATCAGGACTTAGAGGCAAAGGGGGTTGCATGGATTGCTCAAAACCACATAGGTGGTAAGAAGAAGAGCCAGGTTTTGACATGTGATAGTTTATTCTAATGTCTGTTCTCACTGCCTGCTTATTTCTATGACTGCCTCTTAATTCTATCACCTAATTATTTTAAACCCCCAGTTAAAAATGATAAGTCTACAGGTCAGGAGGGAGCCAGACAGACACAGGGTCAAATCTCAGGCTCTGTTTGAGTTGCTTTACCACCTTCAGCCCCAGGATCCCCATTGGTGAGAGCATACAAATAAAATATAACCCACTGATACATGTTCATCTCAAAATCATGTGTCCTGGAAATGCTGACACAGTTTTTTATCCTCTGCAAACACATGATGCTTGGCTGTGTCAACTACAGAAGGCTGAATTGTGTTTTTCCCTAAATAAGTTCAAACCCTAACCCTATACCTTTCAATGTGAGCTGTACAGATGTAATCATACTAAGATGAGCTTGTTTTGGAATAGAGTAGGTACTTAATCCAATGACAGAGGTCTTTATAAAGAAAGGAAAGGAATACTACACACACACACACACATGCACACACTCAGAAGGAAAAAGACCATGCGAGTGGACAACAGGAATTACAGTGATGAGTCTACAAGGCAAAGAACACCAAAGACTGGCAGTAAGCACCACGAGGCAGGGAAGTATCCCTCCCTACTCCCTGCAGAGGGAGCACGGCCGTCTCGGTCTCAGACTTCCAATCTCCTGAACTGGGAGAGGACACATTTTTGTTGTGGTGGTAATTTGTTATGAAAACTATAGCTAACAGTTAAGTACCCACCAAGGACAGCTGAAGAGATGAATAAGTCTATTTTCAGACTCTTAGAAGTCAGGGAGCTACAACAATCTTACATGCTAAAGAATGGAGTGATCGTGCATAGAGGAAAAGAAGGGCTGCCTTTTCTCATGTTTTTGCGGTCATAAACAGGGAACTTCCACAGTTATAGAAGAGTCAACAAAAAACCTCTTACTCTATCAGCTTTTCCTTGTGAGAGATCAGTTACTTGTGGGAATATTGAACATGTGCCATAGCCACTGGCCAACTTTTTTTGATCGGGCAGGTCCCGTATTAACTGCCCCCTAGTTCTCTATGTGCTAAGAATCAGGTAAGACATAGCCCCACGTGGCTAGCATGGACACCGTCTGCTCCCAAGGAGAGACCTGGTGAAGAATACTATGACCTGTCACCTGCTAAAGCCAACCTCACTTTATTCGGCAAAAATAACATATTAACACTTATGTCTAGGTCCCAATTGATTCCTAAATCAGAGAAGAAACATTATAAAAAGCCACACTCAACCAATCGTTTCAAAGGGAAAACAGAGACTAAGTCTTCAGGACCACTCAGACAGCACTCTGAGGATAAATTAAATTGGTCCACCTCTGAGCTCGGCATGCCACCTGCAGCCAGGGCCAGTGTCACAGGGCTTGGAGGTGGGAGAAAAATACTAATCACTGTGGAGTAGCATTCAAACCTCTTGTTTTTCAATGGGTAACAATTTTCTCATCAGTAAAATTAGGGGGCTTGAATTAATTGATCTCAAATTCTTGTTCACCTTTAAGAGCCACCGATTCTAGTGCATGGAAGGTGCTTTACTGCCAATACCACCCACGACTCAGTGAAGTGAAATGCAGGGGCGGCTGTCGTGGGGAGAAAGCCAAGAAGAATGGCAGCATCAGAGCACCTGTTCCTGCACTCCACAACAGACTGGCTCTGTACCTTTTCGAGCCCTTAAAGTCTCCGGTTAGCTGCGTGAGCCAAGGAAGAAAACAAAACAAGCCCAGGAGACACCCGCGGTGACCGATGATGCCACTGTTTGAAACAACTGTGGGAATCAGCACAGTAGCTGAGACCAAGAACTATGGATCTTGACCCGTCAGATCCAGTGCCTTCTCTTGCCCTTCTTGAGCTGTATGACCTTACACATCCATTTACCCTCTGAACCTTAGTTTCTGATTTATAAAGTGACAAGAATAGTATCTAGCTCGTCAGGTGCTTATAAGGATTGGATATGCTTAGAACAGTAAAGATTCTTTTTAAATTACTGTTGTGATACTTGAATTCTTGGATTTAAAGAATGATTCTCCACTAAATTTGAGAGCACTGTAATAGGAAAAACATAATCACAAGACAGGAGAAAATAAAAGTTTCTAGGATGCTTTTTTCTACTTTTCAAAGACAAAGAAGAATCTCAAAGGCTGCTGTTTATGTTGCATTGTTTGACAATACAGATCGAACAATTGGGCTCAAGGAAGCAGTCATCAACATTTTGTCTACATTGAGAATTCAAAATATGTTAATGTCTACAAAAAAAGATGTCCCTAACATCTTGCTGATGCCTATCTACTGACTAATTATAATTAATACTCAAAGTGATTGTCTAAACACAAAAATTCCAATCTTTTCTGGCACAATCTATTAAAAAAATAAGGTTCAGTATGGTTTAATGGTGGTGTTCTTTAGTGTGATGTTATGAAGAATTTGAAATTTTCTGCATTTAATTTCTGCTCATGATGCACAATGATTGTTTTTGCCAGCTTGATGTTTCATTTGCCATCTTTTGCAGGAAAATGCTGTATTATTTTCAGGAATTTATTCTTGCCACTTTAACTAACGGGGGCCAACAGTTGGTCTATTTTATCCCTGCACTAGCCCTTTGTCACACGTGTGGCCCAGCAGTTTCACAATGACAGCCTGTGTTCTCCGAGCCATAGAGATAACTCAAGGTATGAATATGTGAGTGAATCAGGGCATTTCATGTACTTCTCTGAAAAGTTTTAAACTCATATTCCATGAGGGATAGGTAAAAAGAAGGAAGAAGAACACACATAGATTTATCAATATAGAGAAAATCAGCAGAGAGCATGAAATCTTTGTGGAAAGAAAAGCAGAGATAGACGGTAAAAAGAGAAAACCCAGAAAGGTCTCACAATTGTGTCCTAGGGGTCCCTACCCTCTCTAATAGGTGTCCCCGTGAGTTACCACATTTATGCTGCAGTATAAATTGTAATAACATGAGTTAGGTTTATGATACTTGTAGAATGAAGATTATTTTCCATCCATCAATCCCTTATCCACTCATCCACCCCAGATAAGAGACACTGCCAGAGCATTAAAGTAGCAGCTGCAGAGAAAACAAGCAGACAGCTACAACTTTGGGTAACAAGATGGGAAACATAGATCGGGCTGTCAATTAAGTGAGTGAACCACTGTAGTCCTTGGGATAAGCAGGTAGGATGCAGTGACACACGGGATGAGAACACAGATGGTGACAGAGCAGACTGAAAACTGACCCTAAATTTCATTATACCTTCATTGAACCTTCATTAAAATCCATTTTCCTAATAAAATTCCCTTCCAAAGGGAAGTACACAAGATATTTTTCAGGCATATTTTGGACCATGTATAAACTTATACCCATGCAGTAACAAACTCTACCCTGTATGGGGACCCCTGTCCCTTTCAGAAAAAAATATGGTCACTCTCCTTTGTTAGGTGCTTCTTCCTATGTGGAGGAGCCAGGCTTTCTGTCTGTGATGTATCAACTTCTCTATGGATTTCCTAGAATGGCCTGTGGGACAGTCAGCTTTATTTATTTTCTATAATAAACTTCCCTATTAATTTGTGCTGTTGCTTCAGTTTTAAATTATCACTGAAGCAAGAACCCATGGTAGCTGTGACACATCCATTACCCAGCCATCCATCCACCCATCCTTCCATTGACTGTTTCACCCCAGTCACATCCCCAGCAAGCCAGCTACACGCCAGACTCTCTTTCGGTGCCTTGAAGCCATTCAGTCTAGCGGAGAGCTAGATAAGAAATATGTTAGATGATCATTAGTGTTTTCAAGGATTTGGAGGCTTGGAAGCAGGATCAAGAGGATGGAGACTGATCAGCCTATGTGGAGGGTCAGGGAAGGTCACTTTCAGGAGGTAGCAAGAAGCAGAATCTCAAAGGAAGTGAAGAAGTGAGTTATGTTTGAAGATATGAGATAGCGGAGAACATGTGGGAAGTTATGGGTCTGTTGGGTTAGTTGAACTCATTCTGCATTCAGTGAGAGCCACGGGGGCATCAGCCATCTGTGCAGCACAGGGAATGCGCCTGACCGAGGTGCGAGCAAGGTGCGAGCTCGCCCTGGGTGTGTCTGTGTGAAGGAGGTGTAACTTACGTGAATGCGTGAGACCAAGTCCCTTGTCAATGAGACAGAGGGAGGCGATTTTCTATTAGGTCATTCATTTCTTCATCAGCAAAGGTTTTGGGGGCTCAACCCACATTACAGGCCTAGTGTCGACCTCAAGGAACTCATAGTTGAGAGGGGAAGATGCCATTTAAAAAGTATACATGCATAGATGAGGAACCTTAATTGGGGAAGCTCTGAGCCCTCCATAATTGTACCACGAGTAGCACATCTAAACCAGGTAAGAAAGGTCGGGAGGTTTCAACTCTTCCCACATTGTTATGGGAAGTCAAGTAAGATGACAAGTAAAGTACTTGTCTAGTATCTACTAAGCCCATGGTGAGTACGTGGCTCTTTTGCTTCTGATTAACCTAAAAACATAAGCTTCTTAGAAGGAAGTATAAATCATTAAAACCAGACTCCCAGTAAGGGTAAGAATTCAGCTGGGCTCATTGTGTCTCAGACAAGTCCATATAAATAGAAACAAAGACAGCCCTTACAAAACAATAGTTTCACAAGCAGTTACGGGCTTGAGTTCCTTCCAGCAAGTGAACAAGTTTTTTGTAATCCCAATGCTCCCCCTGACCCCGTGCACATCTGTTAAGTATTGCAGAGAATACAACTCTTTCCTCAGGTGAGCAGATAAATATGTGGGCTGCGTGTGCTAGACAGAGGCAATAACTGACAGTGACGGTTGTGAAGTAGCCATAGAGCAACATTGGAAGTTGGTTGGAAGCCTCTGAAGAAGCCAGTATGAAGTGAGAAAGGAAGGTCAGCAAGCATTGGCCTAACGTCCATGCAGATTTGCTAATCAGTCTGCACTTTCATCCTCCCTCCCTTCCTGAGTAAAGAACTGGGGTCCTCTCTTGATAGTCCACCTGGCTTCCTCTAGGTGCCATATCCCATCTATGTGGCTGCCCTTTGCACCTGGCATCTTACCTGCCAATCAGTCAGGCCATCTGGCTACTGGTCAAGTCTCAGATGAGCAGGACTGAAAAACTTCTATAACCCATTTTTCTTTTCTTAGAGCAGTGGGACCCAGAAAACACCCAACACCTTTAACCCTGCGAAATCATGAAATAGATTTTTCTTCTGCATCCTTAGCAGAGTGGAGTGTTTAGAAGGGAGAATAGAAGCAAGCTGATAACCAGATTATAGAAAGCTCCTTTTTCATAACTGGAAAAATACTCCCAGGAAGTCTCAAAATGTATCTATTTGATTTTTAATTAAAGGGGAACCACCACAAATCTTGTGGCAGATTAAGTAACTCACTTGCAGTGTGGGCATGTACAGGATTCAAAACTTGTCTGATCACAATTGAATAAGAATAAGGGACACTCTGTTAGGGGTCCTGAGGCCTGGATCACAGAAGCTCTGGCGCTCATGATTTGTATGATGTGGGGTGAACGTGTCTTCTTGGGGGGCACTATAGTTTTTATAAAAATATGTAGAAGAGATACCCTAAGGTGTCTCTCCACTATGCCTCTGTGAGCCACAGGCTACCACAGGTACTCCAGCAAATGTCCTCTGACCCCTATCATGGTCACTCAGCAAGCCCTTTTCCCCCAACACCCTCTAGAAACCAAGCTGGGTTCAGATAAGAACCCTCTGTCCATGAAAACACAGAGCAGAATTATTAAATCCTATTTCTGCTTGGAAGTTATTGGAGTTGATACATTGTGTCAACTTGAGCCTTTTAGAAGTTTGAGACTCAGCAGGGAACCAGGGTTCTTACTTTGTAAATATCCTCATCCTGTGCAAGAGGAGGGCAAGATATTGTGAGTCCTACACCACCCCTGGGTGGGGGGGTGGCCTGTGTACAATATTAGCCAGTAGAAGAGATTTTTCTCTTCCTTTTGCTGTGGCTGCTGCCTTGAAATGTTGCCCCAGTGCCACGCCACCCTGTCTTGGACTGAAACCACCACAGTGAGCTAAATAAACCTTTCCTTCCTTCATTTTGACTGTTGGGTATTTTGTTCCAGCAATGAGAGAAAAGTAAAAGTAATCAAGACAGAAGTTGACCAATCTGTCTGTAATTGTTTCCACCTCCTGAATTATGTATGGAGGGAACATCATAGAACCACAAGAGGACTGGACTCAGCTTCTCAAAGCCCTGTGTTGTAAGAAATCCAGGCTGCTGTCAACTTCTCTGCCCAAACTGTGTCAGTTCTAGAGGGACAACATTATGCCTGATACCAATTATGCCTGAGAGCAATTATGAGGCCTCACCAATGTTTGCCAACAATAATAGTTTAAATGTTGTTATGGTCTAGATCCAGAATGTTCCCCAAAAGTCTCATGTGTTTGGAAGGTAATTAGATCACGGGGCACCATACTCATCAGAGGTTTCATTCTGGATGTGCTGCTAAGAGTGTAAATCACTGCAAGTAGGTCACTTTGGTGAAACCTGGAAGGGTATATTTTTGTCTTCAGATCCTCATCTCTCTCTTCCTCCTGGCTGCCACTGAATGATCAGCTTTTCCTCCATCATGTCTTTCTGCCATGTTGTTTCCACCTTGGAGCCAGCTGGTCATGAATTGAATCTTCTGAATATCATGAGCCAAGATAAACCTCTATTCCTTTAGGTCATGGTGTCGTACATTTCCCCAGTAATGGGAAAGCTGATTTACACACCCACACATGCACACATTTGCAAATAGTCTTTCTTTACAATCTAGAGCAAGGCCCATCATTTCTGGTCATTGGGGCATTTTCTGAGAAGGGTAGAAGGGGAGGATAGAAAAATACCAACAAACTGGAGATTCCTCCCATCTCTGAAATCTACAGTCAGCATGGTTTACTTGGAAACCGCTGCAGTTCTGGCGAGTGTAAATTAAATCACACTGATTTCCTAAAGAATCATCTGTGCTTTTATTCTTACTCAGGCCTGACTGTTGGTTTTGTGTGATCCTGGGGGAAGAGTTTGAAACTCAAACTCCTCATCCACAAAGAAGAATTTGAGCCCTTATTGTGTGCTGAGGTTATAAGGACCCAAGGAGGTCACACCTGCAGAACTCCAGGCATGGATCCAACCCAGAGGAGTCATTCAGGAAGGAGTACTGCTTTGATCCCTACTTAGTAGCCCTGGGTACATCTGCATGAAATCTGCGGAGAAATTAGTGAGCCCTGAGGACTCTATAAGATAGACAGGATGGACACCCAGAGACCATCCACCATGTGGAACCAACAGTGGTGGACAGAAGGGGATTCATACTCACCTGGCTGCTGCTTCCAGCTGTTCTTTCCTAGAAGGAGAAGAGGGAGAGAAAATAAACAAAGTATAAATTACATGAAATGGTTTATCTTTCCCCAAAGCCTGCTCCCAAGCTTCCCTTAGAAAATTTTGGAGGACAGTGGACTTGTAGCACAAGATGGTGAGTGTGGATCCGAACCAAGGAGAGAGGGAGGCTTCCTCTCCCAAGGAGAGGCAGACTCAGGGCACTACTTCTGCCATATGGCTCTGTATTCTCAAGATTCTTCTCATTCATCTGTTCATCACAAAAATGGTTTACTGAACACCTTCTCTGCCCCAGGCCTCCTTCTGGGCTTGGAGGATCTGTTGATTGTTGGAAGCAGACCAGAAAGCCAAAAGCAAAGAGTTGGGTTGCATTCTTTGCTTTTGCATGTACTATCTGGGTCATAGTAAGCAAGCTAATTAATCTCAAAGATGTCCTGATTCTTTTAAAATAAGGTCATGAAAAATGAAGTTATTCCTGTTTACTTCCTAGAATATTCTAAGTAGTAAATAAGACAGCATTCATAAGAATAGAGCCAATATTATTTGGCCACCAGGAATGACAGCTGCATATAGTCAGCCCCCTTCTGGTCTGAGAAAGTAAGTTCTGGGCACACAAAGGACTGTTTTTGGCTAAGTCATTTCTGCATCCTGTGTCTGAGTCTCATTACCGCTGTTTTAGTAGAGAACATCTTCAGAGCTGGGATGGACATGTATAGCTATTTAAATTGTAATTAAAATTAAGAGTTAATTGCCTCAGTTGTGCTAGTAACAGTCAAATGTTCAATAGTCAATGTGACCAGTGACTAATATTGAATAAAATAGCTGTAGAATATATTAAATGAAATACAATTCCACTGTTACTTTCAGGGAGCCAAGTAATGTATCTGTTCTTCAGCTGATGGAAAGAAATGTCTATTTTTAAAAACTCTCCCCTCATTCCTGTAGAAGTGCTACTCCCAGCATCCTCCTGTCATCAGATTTCTGTCACCTCCTGTACTAAGTCCATACATTCTTCACTAGCCTACAGATCAGAAGACCTGAGTTTGGTCCATTTATGCCCACCATGACCTTTGTCTTCTGTAAGTTCTTGAACTTCTAGGAGGTCTTAGTTTCTTCTTCTATAAAACAGAGTTTAGACTTGAATTCTCAAAAAGTGAGTTTATTATTGTAAGTAGCAATAAACAAAAAATGAAAAGTGAAACACTATCATCCATCACTGCCAGCTTCAAACACAGGTCTGCAAATTAGAAAAGGACTGGACAGGACCAAGCAGGGAGCTGACGTACAGTACCATCGCTGCAGATGGCCTATGCTATTTAACCCTTGAAAACCTTTGACAGGAATGTAAACTGGTCCAGATACTGTCGAAAACAGTCTGGTAGTTCCTCAATGAGATAAACGCAGAATTGCTGATTCCACTCAGAAGTGTATTACCCCAAGATAACTGAACACATGTCTACACAAACACATGTGCCTGGATCTTCACAGCAGCATTTTTTCATGAGAGTTAAAAGGTAGAAATAACCCCCATGTCTATCATATAATTATTATGTAAACACACTACAGTGTATCTAGTGGGATATAATTCAACCATAAAAGGAGTAAAATTCTAATATACGCTGTAACATGGATGAAATTTGAAGTAATTATTCTAAGAGAAAGAAAGCACGCATAGAAACAGCAAATGATATGATTTTGTATTATGCAAAATGTTCAGAATAGGCCGAAGAGAAAGACGAAATAGATTGGTGGTTGCAGGGGCTGGGAGAAAGAGGGAATGGGAGCAACTGCTAATGAGTACAGGGCTTCTCTCCAGTACAGCGACACTACTCTGGAATTAGCGACCAATGTTGTGAATATACTCAGAGCCACTGACGTCTCCACTTGAACCGGGTACATTATATGGTATGCAAAGTCCTCTGAAGGTTGTGAAATGTATCTCAATAAAATTATTTTAAAAAATTAGCGAAAATCCTTTGGGGAGGCAGGTGAGGACACACCGGTTCTCTGTCATTAGCGTATGGCGTGGGCTGGAATTCAGGGACATTCTTTTCTCAAGGGACTGGTTTGTTTCTGAATGGTTGCTAAGTGTACTTCTTTAGTGACTTTATACTTTTGTCCTCGAATATAAGGCGAGAAAGAAATGTTTCCTCTTAGTTTTAAAGCCATTCCCATATCACAGCAGCTGTCTGAAGCACAATGTAGCCCTCCAAGTCTCTGACAGCTAGGACAATGCTTTATTTATAATAAATCAACCCAAAAGAATAGGCCTATTGCCAAGGCCTTGGGATGCATAGCAAATAAAAATCATTTTGATTCTGCATCCAGCGTGATTGTACAGGCTCTTGTTTTCGAGTTCAAGGTCATTTTCTTCTTTTAAGGGGAAGCCACCTCCCATTCTGTGTGTGCTTTGCTTTGTGCTATCGCCAGCCCTACACAGGCATGTCGGCCTTCAGTCTGCAGTGTTTTTTCTCCTGGTTTTTTTCATGTTGAAATTTCGTTACTTCTATATGCAAAGTGTGTCATATATTTTATATGTGACAGAGATGATTCCTCCGCACTAAAAAAAAAAAATGAGAACAAAACCATGGTAGGCTACAGCCAATAATAATAATAGTAATCATAATAATAATAGAATTTTAGAAGCAAAAGGGATGATATGTTATACCGGATTCTGAATAATGAAGTCTAAAGCAAGTCAGAAGACACAGAGAGTAACTCCAAGCTTATCTATTTTTTGAAGAGCTGATTTGTCTAACTCTTTCATAAGTCACTGGTCTCTTACTTATTCTTCAGATACGCTCTGTGTCTCTCCCTGGCTAACCTCTCATCTCCTCTCACGCTAAGCTCAGTGATCACACTAGCGGATCTCCCAGGTTGGAATCCTGAACCTGCCTCTTCCACCCTCCAATTTCCCTCTTGTCATCTTCCCTAAATACAAGTCTGATTGCATCGTTCTCTGGCTGCTACACCTTCTTGGCTTCAGGGTCAGTTAAATTCCTTGGTATTCATCTGAGACTCCTCCTGGTATAGCCCAAAGCTTAATTCATATCATACAAGGGGCTCAAAGATAGAGAGAAAGTGGCTTGAGCTGCCAGGAGCCCTTGAGAAGTAAACAGGCCATGGGAGGTCAGGGGGGAGAGATCAACAGGGCCTGGTTTTGTGCGGTCCTGTAGTTCACACTCATTTTTGCATTTTAATCTGTGTCATGTCCACCTGCTAGAAGGTTTTATGCAGGGAACAGAACCCAGATATCTTGTATTTCCTGAAATCTTTACCACTATCTGGTGATGAGAGTAGAAGGATAAATCCAAAAGCCACATTCAGAGTCACTGAAAAGCTATTCATACACTATACATCACGCTACAGCCCATTAAAATGATTAGACAGAAATGCATCAGAGCAGACCCTAACCCAGAAGCAAACTAACCGACTGGCTATGCTTCCTTCCAAGGATTCTAGGAGTCCAGCACAGACTTACAGCCCAAGTTTAGTGTCTGAAACCTGCAAAGGAGGGGTCTGCATCAGAAGCTCAAGTAAAAAGACTGTGGGCTTTGGAGGCCTCCACACAGGGCTGACATGTCCTAAGCTTCAGAGACCTGTTTCTCTTATCTGTGTACAGAACCAGATGACCCACCTTCAGCCTGTCTCCAAGTGTGCACTGGGCCATTGTGTTGGTCACCCGAGGGGAAGACCCCTGGTGGTGGGGGGGTTCATGCTCCAGATGATTTTACTAACAGGTTTCCTGGTAGATGCTGAATCTGGATTTTCAAAATATTCCCTCCATTCTAATGCACCTTAACATCTGAGAAGCTCTGACACCAGTAAGGACCGAATGAAATATGGAGCTGGATACTTGGGAACATGATAGTTAGACTCGTATTAACTCCCAACTCTCTTTTCCCATGTGTGGGCCATAGGAAGAGATACTATTTTTCCAAGATATTTAATTGAGGCTTTTGTCTCTTAGAACATGCAAAAGCCTCCCTGGGTCTCCAGATGAGTTTTTCTGCCTTCCTCTTCCATTGTCCCTTCCCTGAAGCTCAGAGTGGTCTGTGGGTGGAGACTACGCCCAGGTTGACAGAGCACCCAAGGTTGCTAGGGTGGCTGAATTTGCTTGTTCCTGCTTCTTTAGACTCTATGCCTTCATACATTGAGTGGATCTTTTCTTAAAGGCTACTTCACTCTGACCATCAGGGAACCACTAGATGCAGACCAAAATCACCTACAGTGGGAGCTTATGAAACACGGATACTTGGGCTCCAGTGCTAAGGATTCTAACTTGATTAGCCTGGAGTGTGACCTGGAGATCAAGATTGTTTTAAGTTTCTAAGTGGTGATAACATGCAGCGCACATTGGGAACCATTCTCTGGTTTCCCTGCAGGAAACCTTGAGGCCATGACACAACAGACCACACAGACCACAGTAGGGAAAGCCACGCACACCCTGAGCATTCAGACAAATGTCCACTTGCCTGAAAAATGGAAAAGAAACGACTGATTCATAAAATCTCCAGGTTGCCACGAGGTCAATCCTGTTGGGGTTGGTAGCATAATACCTCCAGGCAGCCTGAGAAGGGAAGAGGGACATGAATTACACAGTGTCACCTGAAACATGCTTAAGATCTTGATTTTTATGAATTTGAAAGTGTCCTAAGCAACCCCTCAGAGATGCCAAAGTTCCTGGTTTCTTGTGCCTCCCTCCTTTGGCAAAAGAAACTTCCTGACCATCTTAGAACTGGTGTTATTCTGGCAGGCATGAAGGGAGACAAAATGGAATGGAGAGAAAGAAGAGAGTATAAAATCCCTGAAAAAAAAAAAACCAGGAACTACTCTTTCTAGAATGTTCTCAGAGTCTTCTCAAATAGTTAAGAAAGCAACAAGGTCTTTTTTGCCACTTCTGGGTACAAAGAGTGCCTGGAAAAGGAGGTTTGGATTTGAATGTTCTAGAACCTCTGGCTTGTGTTGTGGTTTGGAGTTTGGAGGGGACAATGGGACAGACTCTCAGAGACTGGGACTGGCCTAGAAAGTCATTGTATAGGACACCGTCATCTGTCAGGTGGTGTCAGACCCCAGAGACACCCACCACAATGGGCACAAGCTCACAAGTGGGTGGCATCCCTTGGGCATTCCAGTAGGTGGGGCGCTACGGTCCTGTTCACTACGCTCCCCCTCTCCAACGACCCGTGACAGCATGATGCAGGGGCTCCTGGTGAGGCGTCAGCAGGAACCCTCGTGCCTTGCCCCCAGCCAACAGAGGGGAGAGACAGTAAGGGGGACAGGATCAGGTGTCCAGAGTCTATGGGTCCCTCATCACTGTCTGAGTGCGACAAATGGGCAGAGAGGCTCATTATTTTTACATGTAAGAAGTATCTTTGTCTTTTGGATTAGGAGCTGTCTGTCCTTGACAGATATGAAGAGACTGCATTTCTCCCAGTAGCTGACTGGTTAAGTAACAGGACTGCAGGCTGGCTCTTCTCTATGGGTTCCTAGGTCAGCTTGGAATGAGAAGCGGAATAAGCCCGTGTGGCCACAGGTCCAAGCAAAATTCTCTACTCTGACATAGGCAGTGAAAAGCCAATGAGTTCGCTCTTGAGTCTTACATTTATTTTTTGCTTGGCCTAGAATTTGGGTGGGAAAGCAATAAGACTCTTATCTTCAACACATGCAGAGGTGGGTCATGTAGATAACCACGGCTGCTGCCCACAGGAACCCACAAGTATGCATGTACCAGCAGGCCCGCTCCTGCCTGGGTGTGCACGTGCATGCGGGTGGCGCGCGCGCACACACCACGTTGTCCTGGGTCCCATTTCAGCTTATCTGCGGGCAGACAGACCTGGATGAGCTCGGCAGCTGGTTTCCTCCTTTTCTCAAAGTGCTTCTGACGGTGCTGCTCCTGCACCTTGAGTGCCAGCCCTGAGCCCAGGATGCCCTGGAGAGAAGAGCCAGGTCACAACCGGTCCCACCACACCCCCCCCCAACACCTCGGCCCCACTGCCAAGCTGGCAGGTGATGAAGGACTCAATGGGTCCATAATGACAACACTGCGTGAAGGGGAAAGGGGCGGGGAGGAGCCCTCCTTCCTGAGACGGTGGGGAGCTTGGATACGTGGAATAAACCTGAAGTCAGGAAGGCCTGGGTTGCAATCCTGACACCCACTATCCACCCTCGAGGTCCTGGCTGAGACGCTCATCATGCTGAATCTCATTCTCTTCCACAGGTCGATAAGACAGCAGTACATAAAAAAAAATAGTGAGATAACATATAGGAACTGCCTAGTAAGAGGTATAGCGCAGGCTAGACACTCAGTAAATGTGAATTGAATTTAAAAAATATTTAAGCAGCTTGAACTGTTGGTTGGAACATTTACTATGGTCAAACTTTCCAAGAAATGAGATCAGTTTTAATTTCCAGGTCAGACTTGCAAGTGGATTAAGTGGATAGAAGTTTTCAAGATGCAAGAGACCTCAGACATAGTGCAAAATCCCTACCTGTCTCGCCTGTCTCACCTATGAGAAAACTGAGATTCCATCATATCCTCAAAGTCAAATAGCTTAGGAGAAAAAAGATAAGGCAACGCTGCTGATAGAGGAAAACACTTCATCAACAAAAGAATGGTAGGAGAAAGGGGCAGTGGAAGGATTGTTATCTGAGAAGGGTGTTTTTCAAGTTCTACAGTTAAGAGTCAGGCTTTAGAAATGGCCAGATCTGAGACTCCTACTCATAATACAGGAAAATTTTCTAACTGAACTCTTGGGTGTTTTATCTGGCAATTGGAGATAAATGGAACATCAAACTCATAGTTCTGTCATGAAGATCAAATGAGGGGATATAGGTAAAGGATTTGGTAAATTTGTGCACATGGCAAGTTCTGCAAGGGTCTTTTGACTTTGTTACCCCGGGCATGGCCTTGGGGAAGTTATTCTATCATATGCCAAGATTTACTCTTGAGAGAAATGCATTTTTTACATAAGGCAGTAAAGGACAGGGCGAAGGAAAGAGCTTCAATATATGATGACCCTGATTTATGCTAGGTGCTGGGGATACAGTGAGGAAAGAGAGAATCCCAGCTCCTGAGGATCTCAGTCTTCTAGGTGAGACAGGTAGCCAGTGCGTAACTCCAGCACTGAGCCACAAATGCCTTCTCAGATCTAAGCCCCACAGAGGCAGTGGTTAATGCCACCTACACCGGCACAATTGAAAGCAGGTCTTAGAGGAGGAGTGGATGATGGGAGGGATGGCACCTAGCGAAGTGAAACAGCACCAGCCAGGAGAGGCAGGACAGCCAGGCTTAAGGGACTGGTTAGTGAGCCGACAGAATTCAGAATTTAAGATATGGAAAGTTGAAAGTCAAAGCCGGAAATTAGATGGTCAGGCAGTGAGGGGAACTTACAGGATATACATCAAAGGTACTTACTGCTGGAAGGGCAAAGAAAGAGACACCGATCAAGGAAAAGGTGGCAGCAATCAGACGGCCTTCCCATGTTTTGGGGGTCTTGTCTCCATAGCCGATAGTGGCCAGTGTGATCTGAGGACAGAAGAGTTCAGACATGGGGCTCCCCAGGAAGGGGACATCAGCGCTGAATCAGCTGAGACCTACCTCTGAGGCCCTGCACCTACTTACATGCTGCTCTCATTTATATAACAAGATTTCCATGGGAGAAAGTTCTAAGTAACTTACATGGGACCATGGAGACAACAGCCTGTTTCTAAGTTAGCGATTTCCTACCCATAGGCGGTAAACAGTTTCAACAAATTGCATGTGTATATTCATGTGTACATATACTTACCGATTCTATGTCTTTGGATTTACCCAGCTGCATATCAAAAGTATTTGGAAAAAAGCATGATAAAGTACTAATACAACAACAAAAATCAAATAAATACATATACCAACAATTTGGACATTTCCATGGTATCACATATTTTAACTAATACAGAGATGACTTAAGTATACAGGCAGATATGTGAAGGTTACATGCAGATACTACACTATTTTTAGCAGCTGTTCAAGCCTCTGTAGATTTTGATATCCATGGGGGACAGGGAATTTTGAAACCAATTTCCTGTGGATGCTAAGGGATGACTGTATTTGTGAAAGTATGATTTCACGTATGGCCATTTCTATGAATTGTGCTTGTGAATGCATTTGTACAGACTGTGCATACACATGTGCAAATTTGTGTGACTATTCCAGTGCATGTAGTATGTCCCACTGTGTATTTACAGGTTTATGCACAGATACACATGCACTTGCCTGAGGAGACCAGGACCAGAGGGCAGATGACTCTGTATTCTCTGGAACCCAAGAATCTGCCATAAAATACCAGGGCAAACCCTCTTGTGGTTTCAGATCTTTAAATTAGTTACTTAATTTTTCATGCCTCAGTTTCCCCATTTCTCAAAAAGAGTTTGAGTTTAAAGTATGTTAGTAAATGTAACAGGCTCAGAGTTATTCTCCAGAGCAAAGTGAAACTTAGTGTCAGCTTTAATACCTTATGGATGTGGGGCTGCAATACAGGTCTGTGTCATCAGATCCATATGCATATGTGTGTATCTGCCCCTGGGTTTGCACATGCAAGGGCTCACTGATAACAGCCTGTGGATAACAAGGTAAAGTCCATTAGTGACCACGCAACCAGACTGCTGGGAGCACTATCTTCTTATAAGCACTGTGAGAAAGTCCATGTGAGGTACATTCTCTGGGGCAGCAGTGTCCTGCCCTTAGGGTCAGAGGCAGAAGAGGCAGTTCGCCTCTGATCACAGAGTGCAGCTGCCTGCCTGACCAGGTCCATGCCATGCCCTTCATCTCTCTCTGTTTCCGACAGTTAGTCCCTGTGTGGTCTGCTTCCCAGATGACTCACCAGGCCCCACCACAGGGCATCTGCGTAGGTCTCAAACTCCTCTTTCATCTCCTCTCCTTGTGAATCCACTTCTGGTACATCTTTCTCGACCAGGTAGACAAGAAATGAAGACAGGATGAGTGTCAGGAAGCCGATGTACCAGGCGGTGATGAGCTCCTGGAAGAATCAGCAGTGGGTGAGGGGAAGAGTCACTGGGAAGTCCTTGGGGGGATGCTGGAGCCACAGACCCTCCAGCTGGAGTCCAGGTACAGTGACACATGACACACCTCGATAGTCTCATCGTCTCCCTCTAAAATGGGATCAGGACTGTGGATATTAATCCCAACACTGAGTAAGGGACAAATGGATGCTCCCTTTGTCAGGGATGAATTTTGTCAGGGAGATCTTGATATCACAGCTCAGTAGGCTTCATGGGAAGATGAAAGGTCAGCAGGGCGTGGCCACTGCATCTGAGATAAGACTTGGGATCCCGGAGTCGTGGTTCTCTGCAGGCTCCCCCAGCAAGGATAAAGCTCAGTTTTCCAGGGAAACTGATGGTGAGAGAGACCTAGTGGACAGGACCCAGCCCTGCCACCAATTTAGTGACCTAGGACAAATTATCTCTTTCTCCCCAGCCTGAGTACCTGCATTTTAAAATGAGACTTAACCATAAGGGACCTGAAAATGTCACAGGTACTATAGCACTTAGGTTCAATGGTTCAGTGTTAATAGAGAACATATGTGACAAATGAAACATGGAATTTCATGGATTTTTATCCCAGAATAAACTGGGAAAATGAGTAGGTAAAAAAGAGGAAGTTGATTTAAAAGAAAATGTTAACAGGAAAACAAAGATCAGCAAAGCCTAACAAAGACAATCCCTAACCCTCTTACTAGCTGCTACTTTCTCTATTTCTTATTCTCCTCCAGTGTCATCAGCAAGGTAGGGTGGGTGGGAAGAGAGTCAGGATTAGTGATGAACGCAAGCTGGAGGCAAAGCTTGAGACTCTCAGGGACAGTGATGACACCTGCAATGCCCTGCAGCCGGGACCAGTTGAAGACCCCCAGCCCTCCTCAGACTCATGTCACCTTCACTGGGAAGTGCCTGGAGTATTTGCTCCCTGAATTAGAGAGGAAGTTTAGCTGTAGTTCCTTCACAGCTTCACTACTTTCCAGTCTGCAGCTCTAACAATTCCTTATTGTGCTTGGCTGCTCACGGGCCTGGCTGTCCCCACAGCATTGTATGTACACTGCACTCACTGGTGCGAGTCCGTGCTAAAGCACAGAGCAAGGTTCAGTCATCTTGGGAACCTAGACAGCAGCTAGGGAGGATCTGTCCTGCAGGGGTCAGACAAGGAAAGGTGAGTGAGTATTCTCTCTCTGGTGGCTGATTGAGGAAAAGCCTCCTCTTTTGCCGAATGGTTTGCCTTACACTCTGGACCCCAGATGCAAGCCGGAAGATTCATCCATCTGTTCACTGGGCGCAGAGAAGCTGGCTACACTGGATTTTTAGGACAAGGCATAATGGTTGTCAGCAAGGAGTGAAAATGGGTCCCCACTCTGTGCTGTGCAGTCATTTAAAATGTTACTCAAGGTAATCCCACTCTGCACAATTTTTGTTAGCTCTGTGGCAGAACTGGTCTCCTTCGCATATGCCAAGGCTGGCTGGGGCTAAGGGACTGGTGTCCAGTCAATAAGGCAAAGCAATGGCACCCATTGCTCCTTCCTGCCCCACAAGTGCCTGCCTCGGCGACTCAGGCCCCCTTTCGAAGACGAGACTGATTGAGCACACATCAGGCACTGAAGGAGCAAAACACGTGTCTGTGTGCCAGGTAGCAGAGATTGCAGGGTTTATTTGTTTTGGGAGCACAGCCTGGCCTGTCCTACTGACTTTAAACTTCTATTCTGTATGACACAGAGCTGCTAATCTTCATCTCCGAGTTTCCTTCAGAGTCAAACCTAGAACTGAGCCTGCTGCACAATAAACACATGAAGAAATGAATGAGTGCTTTGCTGATTCATCAGGGCACTGATGACTCCCCGGGGAGAGTCTTCTCTCAGCCCTGTCAGCTGGGGGCTTCGTGAGTGCTCATAACAGATGCTTTGGAGTAAAGCAAGAGTTCAGTAAATCTAGGTCCATGAACAGAGAGTTCTGCCTTCCCTAGGCTGGGGAAGAGGCTCTGCCTTTGTTCAGGCTCCAAGGCAGGCCTGGCCTGTCTTTCCTCAGGAATTTCATCACAAGCATCCTATGTTTTCTGATAATTACATGGTACCTAGTAGATCCTGGGATCTATTTTAGTCTGCAAGAAGAAGGACAAGGACCTAAACCTGCAGCTTTTAGCACAATTTCCACCAGAGCTGCAAATCAGCTCCACTGCAGGGACACAAGCCTAAGCCTGAAGCTGGGAGGGCGCTGGGAGCCCATCTTGCTGTAGGAGGCAAAATGAGGCATCACAGGGAGGAAGAACTCAGTAGAAAAGGCTCTGGCTGATTCTGGGGCCTGAGGTTGCATTGCAAGAGAATAAAACACTGATGGCAAGAAACTGATTCTGAGGTGAAAGATTTCCAGGCATTTTAGGTTTTA
Organism: Hydrochoerus hydrochaeris; assembly: GCA_004027455.1. Classification (NCBI taxonomy): domain Eukaryota; kingdom Metazoa; phylum Chordata; class Mammalia; order Rodentia; family Hydrochaeridae; genus Hydrochoerus; species Hydrochoerus hydrochaeris. The sequence continues at coordinate 32,170 of PVLA01006307.1, forward strand.
GTTAATTTAATTTATACAGCTGTGTGCTGCATAATGCTGCTTTGGTGAAGAAGGGACCAGATAGATATACGACATTAGTTTTGTAAGATTCTATTGCCTACTGAGGTCATAGTCTGTACTGATGTCAAGTACAAGCTGTGATGTTTGCGCAATGACAAAATCACCTAGCGGCACATTTCTCAGAACATAGGCCCATCAATAAGCAGTACATAAATGCATATGTATTCGTGATTTCTGTGAAGAAAAGTACATTTGGAATAAAAAATTCTCCTATGAGTGAGCTTCTAATTCTTGCTGACATTAAAACCCACTTTTTCTTACAACAACAGCTGGAGATTTCACATTTTACCACTGGGAAGCTCATTACATTAGAATGGTATCTTCAAAGTCTTAAATTGGAAAGAGGTAGAGCTGAATTCTAAATAGAATGCCTATCTGATCCCTAAATTGTGTATATTCTAGCATTAGATGCCACCTCCCAGGAAACAGTCCTCAGTATACCTAGGTGCATATCTGAGATACAAGAAGCAGGAATATGGGATCACGTCTGGTTGAAGCTGTCTGCAAAGAGAATCTATAAATTGCCTACAGAGCTTTCTTCCTCATGTCCAGGCCCCCAAAAGCAGAGCCAGAGACAGGGATTTAGGTACATGCTATTTCTTTGTAAGTATTCATACGGGGGTCCTAGGGTTCTGATAAAGGGGTGCCCACCATAACTGGCTCAATGAGAGACTCTCTTAGTGAAGGAGACAGCCTTGACTTTAATCCCCTGAAAAACAGCTGTCCTGGGCTTCCAGTCTGTCCTTTGTCCTGTACTGGGGCACTTCCCACACAGGGGCATTGTCTGTTGAGCTGAAACACAGAGGCTTTTCTGCCGCTCTTCAGGACCCCACTAAAGCAGCTAGGAAAAAGCAAAGTCGTCCAAAGGGTTGGGTTAGTAAGAGAAAGGCAATACAAGGAGTTGAATAAATCCAGACAAACAGGATTTAAGTCACCTGGCTTCTGTGTCTACTCAGCCTGGAAGTCTAGGAGACTAGGCTGTGTCTGGTCTCTCCTGGAGAATGAAACAACAGCTTGGCCCTGAGCAAACCACTGGAAATGGGCTCAGGAACTGCACTGCCTGGGTTGGTTTCCTACTGCATGACTCTGATGAAGCTCCTTCCTCTCTCTGCATCTGGTTCCTTATCTGTGTAGAAATGATAACGGAGGTGCTTGACTCCTAGATGAGCTAGTCCACGTTAAACACCAAGATCCTCACTGCGCTTCGGGCTTTATAGAACAGTAGCAGCCGACTGATTTCTAAGAGGTGGTGTGTTCTAAACATTCTTTATGAATCAATTCATTTCATTACACCAACCCCAGAAGGGATTGTCATTCCCATCTACTAAATAGAGGACTTGTGACCCAAAGAGCCAAAGTATTTACAAACATGCCAGGTGTCACAGAAAGCAGGATTTATGAACAAACTCACCTCATTCTCTCCACATCTGGTGGCAGAAGTTTTATCATCCCTAGTTGGAAATAAGGAGACTAAGGGACAAAGAGAGGCAAGTGACTTGGACAAGGTAATTTGCATATGGCGGAGCTGAGCCCTAAGCTCAGGGGTGCCTGCTCCTCTGGGTCACACCTGCATATGTCCTTCCTCTCCTGTTCTTCCTTATTGTCATCCTTGTCAGTGGTGACAGAGGGACTGTCTTTGGGGACATGGTAAAGGAAGAGAGGTCATAAAAGGGTACAGATTCGTGTGAGGCCCACACAGTCTTGTGGCTTCTCAGTGCCACTTACTTTGCTGTGAGCGCAGATGGCCGAGCCCAGAAGCTTCCAGGTGCCCCCCCTCCGGTCCATGCGCAGCATGCGTAGGATCTGCAGGAAGCGCAGGCTTCGCAGGGAGGTGGCCAGAACATTGCCCTGGTTTCCCACAGCGACTACAGGCACAGAGGCGATCAGCACGAAGATGTCTGGGAGAGGAGAGAGAGAGTGGTGGAGGACAGGGAGAAAGAAGAATGTCACAGGAGGGTGGGTGGCCTCGTCACAGGTGGCAGATGAACTTGTGCCAAGCTGGGAGCCATTTGTGAACGGCTGTGTCAAATCATGACATTAACCACACAGGACGTGGGTGATTCTGTGCGGGCTGAGGAGACAGGAACCCTGGAAGCGGCCCTCCAAGGCCACAAGGCCAGGAGTAGTTAGTGTGGCACTGGGTAAAGGTCTGTTGTACTCCAACATAAGCTCTAGAGTGACTCAGTGATTTCCCCAGTCCTCCAGTGTTCCAGGTGAGATTCACCCTCAGATAAGCAAAAGATGGAGAACTATCCAGGCTGTGAAGGAGAAGCCCAATGCTCAGACAGCTCTAATGCACAGTTCTCTAAAAAGCATCCCCTGAGACCGGAACTTGTGTGCCGGTAATATATTGGGAGATGATGTCAGGAAGCATTCCTGATGGGAGAGAGACAGGGAAGAAAAAACAAACAAGGAAAACAGGCAAACAAAAACAGTAAGGAAGCATTTGCAATTTAGGTCCTTTGAACTCTAGAACATCTCCCAAGGTAATCCGGAAGGTGGGAAGTTGGGACGTCAGTCTTTTCACTCGTTTCTTGCTAGCTGAGGGTCCAGCCTGGGGTTAACTCCCCATAGTTTTGACATGCACTGGCCTCCTGACCTTTAGAGGAGGCCCAGTGTGGGATTATGGAAGGATATGAGCCTGTGAGCTGAGAGGTTCCTATTGGGCAGTGACAAGGTATCCAGCATGGCCCTGGCTGAAGTCTGAGGTGGCTGGGGGTTTGCGACATCTGTGAAAGGCACAGCTGGCTCCTGGAGTCAGACAGTCTGGTACGGAAGATGGGAGACCCGATGTCTCTCTGTTCCTTTCAGTGGTATCCAACATCCACTCCTGTGATGTCCCCACTGTCCCACAGAGTCGTAACAAGTAAAAAGGCCCTCATGGTGAAGGAAATCTGTGAGTGGCCCAATTAAACAGGACTTATTTGCTTCTACATAGGATTCTTTGCATCTTTAATATGCTAATATGTACCGCAGATTTCAGTTATACAAATGAACTATAGACTGTCTCAAAATATTTTCTTTTGCTATAATGTCTTAAAATTCTATGGCATGTGCTTGGTCAAGTTGTCTCCACTTAAAAGTGCTGACTTTAAAAACTGACAATGTAAAACTGCCACCTACAAATGGCCCACAAAACATTCTCCTTTCCACCTGAGAGTTTTGGGAAGCATTATTTCCGCCAACCTGTCTTTACCCCTGAACCTGGATGGTCCATGGAGACTAACAGCTCCACAATGGTCTCCCACCATGGAAGAGAACTAGAACGAGGCAGAAATAATACTCATTTGGCTTTCTGAGCTTGGTGATGTGCTGGCCTCATGACTACCTTTTTGTCTAGTGCTCTGATGACACTCAGAGTAACTATCTGTTTCATGTCACAAACAGCAGACCAGAGGAGTAGAGTCGGAGAAACCCTCACCACACACAAATCAACAAAAGAAGCAGCACCAGATTTCAAAAAGTTAGGGCCATCTTCCCACTTCTGACCAGAATGTGATCACCTTTCCTTTCAGCTCAGGAGACTTGCAAACTGTGCGAGCCGTCTGACGTTTCCTGACAGGCCGGAGCCAGCGCTGACTAGGCCCAGGTGATTCTACTGGAAACGAAATCAGCTGCTTCCAGCTATAAAAGATACAGCTGCATGTATGTTTAGGGGTGTGGGATTGATGACCATATTTCTAGGTTCTTGTTGGATTGTTGAACAGATCTGTTTGCACTCTCACTGCTTGAGTGTCTACTCTGTGTGCTTTAATTTTGTAACTTGAATAACTATTTCTAAAAGAACAATGTGTAATTTATCAACTAGTGATTTCTTACTGTTTATCTTCTTTTCTTGAAATTCTGTAATACTTCCACCTTTTTCTTGTTTTTTTTTCTCTTTAAATAAAAAAAAAAAAAAGAAATCAGCTGCTTCCATGGTGGGTGGGTCATTTCTGCTGTTACAAGCAGTGTTGCCATGATAAACATCTTTGTGTGGCCCGTTCTTGACATTAGAGCCCACAGTGTCTCCAGGAGGTGCTTCAGTGGAGCTTTCCAGTGCGGCTCAATGGATTTATCTTCAGTTGTGACACTGACTGGAGGAAAAGTGATGACCTTTCCAGGATCCACAGCACCAGGCTCCACTGGGCCCACAGAGACAGTACCCGTACCACTAATGTCACAGACGCCTGCAAAGGCTTATCAGCTGGGTGAGGTGCTCCATTCAGAGCTCCAAGCAGTGTGGTTCCACTGGCATTGCCATCTTCACCAGTGACATTCACCCCTTCAACCAAGGCATGTTAGCACTTGGCTCTAGCATGTTGTCACTATTCCAGTGAGACACTGGCACACAGTCTCCTGTGTAAAGTTGTGACTAATTTTCTTAATGTAGGTGCTAACATCCTTAATCGTTTTCTTGTATTGCTTCTGCTGCACAGTAGCTCTGGGGCGCCTATTTTGCTAACACTACTAATTATTTGATTCACACCCAGTGTGTAAGCTAGTGGGCATGCTCACAGGCTGGGACATTCTGGAAGATACTAGTTGCAAGTTCATCAACAGTAGCACCAACCATTGGGAAAGCCCAGTTGGCCTGAGCTGTGCTTGGAATCGTGTTTTTGATAAAGGCTCTGTGTCCTGGGGCATCCATGATACTTAATTCTTGCTTGTGTCACTTTCCACAGGGCTGTGTCAGTGGTGACGCCACCTGCATGTTCAGCTACCCAAGGCCCAGCTGTACTTGAAGGAGCACTTTCCTAGCTCAGCAGCCTCTTTCTCAAACATGCCTATGGCTTTTTTATTGATTCCATCACAATTGCAGGTCACATGGCCAGTAGGAGTGGCCCTGTCCTAACCAACAAGCCCAGTGGTAACACTGTTGGTATGAGCCTTTTCCTTTCCTGTTAGGACTTTGATTTGGGGGAGGTTTTCATAGCACCTGTGTTCAGGCAGCAAAGTTGTGAAACAAAAAGCTCCCAAAAGATTTTGATCACAGAAGTAGTTTTGAGAGAGGTTTTTGTGATCAGGGTTCTAAGGAACACACATAAAGAGATGTTGGTGAGAGCACCTTTAGTCTTTTGGCATCTGAAAAACTTCTTGATGCACTGGTGATTTGCTGAGCTCATAGTTATTTCTCACACCTCCATGCGTTTGTGCATGTTTCGTCTCTCAGCTTGGAAAACATTCTTCATTTTACTCCAGGTGTGTTAAAAAACAAGATTGCTCAACAGTTTCCAGCCCCTGCCCCCTGGCCTCTGACCTCTGGGAAAACCAACAGGTGAAACAGTTTGGTACTGATCTGTCTGCACTACTGGGCAAGTATCTTAGGCTGTCTGTGCAAAGTTACCCACTGAAAGTGTTAGTAGGAAAAAACAAAACCAAACCAGACAGCACCCAGATGCACACGAAACGCTATGGCTACAACGTGAGGATGCTACCTCTGATCCCGATGGACCCACCCAGGTCTAAAGCGACAGGGTCTCAGGCCGCCTTGAAGGAGAAGGTGTTTATGAACATGATCACCACCCTCTTGTCAAAGTCACAGAAGAACCTAGCATTGCCACAAGGGTTACATTATGGAAGAAGTTGAGAAGAGAGGGCAGAATGCAGTGAATGACCTCAGAGAGAAGGGTGCGTGTGACAGCCCAGCTCTAGAGATGCAGCTATTTTTCCCTCTTTCTTTTACCTTCTTTCTATATCTCCTCTCACCTTTCTTCTTTTCCTGTCACTCCTTCTTTCTTCCATGTTTACTGCAAGTGTATTTGTATTCAACCAGCCTTGGTTTTCTCCTTTAGAATGATCTACCCGATGCTGGCTGAGTGTGTGTGTGTGTGTGTGTGTGTGTGTGTGTGGTGGGGTTGATGGGTTGGACCCAAATTCAAAGAGCTTCTTGTCCAGGTTGGGATGCCCTGGTATATGGAACCTGGAGGCTGTGGGAAAGACACCTCCCCAGGTAGCATCACACTGTCCCAACACGGACTGCAGGACTAGGGCTGAGGGCTCTCCACATCTCCTTCAGGGTGCACAAGCCATCACATCGGGCTTCTTTTCTGGTGTTATGTGCTGCCTTTTGAATCCTGCTCAATTCAGTTGCTTCCATATGTGGATCTTGTAGCAATGTTATTTTTCTATGTGTTGGCTTGTGATGATTAATTCTGGTAAGTCAACTTCATTAAATTAACAAATGTTTAGCAGATTATTAGAGCACACTCCTAGGTGCATCTGGGCAGGTCACTGAGGCATGGTTTGGGGTACTATTTTTGGTCCTAAGTCTGTTCCTCTCTAGCATTGTTCCCCTGCTTTACCCAGATGCCATAAACTAAGTATCCATCCTCTGCCACACCTGTCTACCATGATATTTCTATCTTAAAGCCAGTCAACCATGGTCTCAATCCATGAGTCAACTCTAACCTTTCTTCCTTGAAGGTGTGGGTGTCAAATTGCTGCCTAACAGTGCTTCTCCTCTGCATAAGGGCAGGTCAAGGGCTGGGCCAGCCTCCACCGTGCCCTGTGACTTCCAATAACAGCTGCTGAAACCTTACTCAGCGAAATAATGCAATAGAGAGGGATGGAGATGACCTTGGGATGAGGGAAAGGGCTTACCCAGCATGCACAGGGGCTTCCTGGCAAACTTCAGGCGTCCCCGCCAGCCCTTGTACCGGCAGCAGCATCCCGCAGCCCAGATCCTCAAAGCAAACTCGGCTCCAAAGATGAAAATAGCAAATGTTTCCTGTATGGCAGAGCACGTGGAGAGGACTGATTAACTGGGAGCTGCTTGTTGGGACTAGAGAGTTTTATGAAGATCTGGAGTGCAGTGCTATTGTTTTGGAGGGGGACATGGGCAGGGGGACAACTGGTCAGCCATGGAGAGTTCTCATCTCTATTCAGCTGTGCTGAGTCCCTAACACTGCTAGGCTTTGCAAAGGGGCTCTTAATTCTCTTTTTCTATGTTTTTGTTCCAGTGGATCATTTGTTTAAAAGAAAAGGTCCCTCAACTGTATTAAAAGCCCTTAAGAAGTGAAATTCACAGAAGAGAAACCTGATCTGCTAATTCTACTCTGTGCTGGCCCCTGGTTTTCCCAATTGTGATCAGGGACTTTTAAGCCAGCAACATGGCCAGGCAGCCTCAAGTATTTCACAACACCCTCAGCATATGTTTTGAAAAAAACAAAACAGAGGCAGGTTCTAAGACAGAGGACATCCTCGTGTTAACTTTAGAGTCCTGGGACACTGTGTTTTATAATTTAGTAACATGTAGTGGCTTTTGTTTTGACCTGCTTATACCCTTTATCTCTAACCTGGGCTACAAATTCTTACCAGAGATGCCATGTAGACTGTGCCCATGTAGGCCTCGCCCAATGGGGAAGGTGCAGCATTTTCTTGGACCTGGATTTGCCTGGAGATCCCAGGAAGCAGTCAGTCAGGCAGAACTGTGCCCGGGGCAGTGTCACCCTCATCCTTGGGGAAGTCCCACCAGGGGTTGGGCCCCAGGACACCGTGTTAGCATAAGGAGAAGCTCACCAGCAGCAGAAGCCAGTCTCCGGAGACGGTCTCGTACTCCTTGAAGGTGGTCAGGACGGCCAGGATCAGGCACCCCAGGACGATCAGGAACCTGAGGGAGAGGAAAGAGGAGGGTAAGACATGTGCAGTTGTGTGTCCTCCACGGGGGTGAAGTGCAGAGCTGTAGCTGGGGCGAAGCGGCGTCTCCCGCTGGGCTCCACTGCCATGTGCTTCAAACCTCGTCCCATTTAATCTGTACGGTAACTTGGAAAGCAGCTGGGAATTATCATCCTAGTTAAAGAAAGCAAGAGACTAAGCAATAATCTCCTTTTACTTAACCAGCTAGTTAGTAGAGTCAGTTACTCAGGAGTCAAACCAGGTCTTCTGTTCCCAACACGGGACTTACAGGGCATTGAAAGGTGAAGATACCACAGATTTAGGAAGCACAAAAATGAATACATTAATCCAATATCCTGCCAGTGTAGGACTAAGACAATGATTTTAAAATATAAAAAATACTGTGAGTACAAAGAAAATATATATTCATTTCAAAGATGGATAAATTCAACAAACACTTTTGTCCTCATGTTTGAGCATTATTAATATTTTTATAGTCAATGGCTACTAAAGGAAACCTCTTTCACCTGGTGATATTCAGGATTGCTTTTGAAATATTAGAAATAACATGGGCCTCTACACTGACAGGTGTATGCTGGTGCTTGGAAATTCATACAGAGATCATCTACTCCAGGCCCTGCCACAGACTGAAGCAAAATTCAAATGGCTGTTGAGATTTTCATCTTCATTCAAGCTCTTCAGCTCAGTTAATCTGGGTCCCTGCCCTGTTTGTGCATCGCATCTACCTATGCTTTGGGAGTCTTTGTTCCTTCCCTCATTCAATGCATATAACATAGAGATGGAAGTCAACAGTGAGTAAGCTGGATCCACTGCAGCCCTCAGAGCTTGGAGTCCAGGCAGCAGAAAGCTTCCTCACCTACGGAGGGAAGGACCAGGAATTAAAGAGGTGGGGTGACTGAAAATACAGTAAATGTTTAAATTCTTAGACCCTGATTAGAGTAACAGACACATCGCCACAAACAAGGGGGTGAGTGGATTCCGTGTGAGGGAGGGTATTTTGGAGGTTCTGAATGGCACTGTGCCTCTGACCATCATAAATTCTCACTCACTACATTCTGGATGAGCTGGAATATATCTATAAAGTGTCCCCTGCCCTACCTTATCTGAAGCTTTGGTTTTTGTAGTTTTAGTCATTCGTGGTCAACCATGGTCTGAAAATGTTACACGAATAATTCTAGAAATAAGTACTTTATGCATTTTAAGCAGTTTTTGTTATAGCCTATGATATATCTACCTTATTAGTTATGTTGCTAATCTCTGAGTCTAAATTACAGGTACATGGCGTGTGCAGGAAACGTGTAGTATGTATAAGTCTGGCACTGTCCACCGTCCCTGGGACTCACGGAGTGTGTTCAGATGGGGCCCACAGGCTGTCCATCCACACCAACATCACTTTGATACCCACACTGATCCACAGAGACAGCTCCCTGAAGGACAGCGGCCACCACACCCTCGTTACCCGGTCAGAGAGGCTGGAGGCCAGTGTGCAGAGGACGAGGGTACTGTTGGGGGGAAGCTCCTGTAGCTGGAAGGACCGGTGACTAACAGGTGCCGAGGCTGAGCAGGAGGATCATGAGGGGCTCTCAGACCGGGGGGACCGGGTGGACCCGGGCTGTGACGGCCATCGGGACGGTGTGCAGGCTCCAGCGGAACCACAGAGACCCGAAACAGTGTGTGAACCTGAGGACAAGCTGGACATCCAGGTGAAGACCTCCACCATCGGGTCAAAAACTCAGTGTGAGCTGGTGCGGTGGTGCACGCCCGTGTGCCCCGCTCTCGGGAGGCTGAGACTGCAGATGGCTACGAGGTGGAGGCCAGCCTGGGCTACTGAGCGAGACCATGTCAGAAAAAACCACACAAAAACTAAGCATAAAGCTTGGAAGAGAGGTTGGGCCTGGATGCATAACACACTTGTAGCCCCAGTGCTCTGACTCTGGAGCCACCGCGGAGGATGCGAGCGAGACTCAGCCTTCGCCAGCCGCCACCACAATGCAGTTTCAGCAGAACCAGACTTCTGCCAGCAGGCGGCGGCAAATCTCCACACAGCTCTGCAGCTTCTCGCCCTCACCCAGCAACTCCTGCATCTACTTTCTGAGACTGGAGAACAGTCATTACTTTATAATAAATAACCGAGAAGCCCTGTTCAGCCTGAGAAGGGGACGCACTCCTTGGTTTCTTGCAAATTTTAATGCATCCTTAAATAAAAAGGCGGTTTTAGACAAGGCTCACGGTCAGCCTTGCTGGGTCTCTGGACCTGACACCGGCTCCCCTCCTTCTGCTGGTTTGGTGCAAACACACACACACTCTCTCTCTCTCTCTCTCTCTCTCTCTCTCTCTCTCTCTCTCTCTCTCCAGATCTCACCAGGTCTCTTTCCTTCCTTTCCCTTTGCCCCCGCTGTCCCTTTGACTCCCTTCTCTGGAGCCCTGACTGCTGTCTCCACTCCTCCCTCCGCGCCCTCCCTCTCCCAGCTGTTGCTTCCTCTCCTTATTCTTGCTCCTCTCCCATCTTCTTCTGGTCTGGCCTCTCTTCTCTCTCATTTCTGACACCAGCCAGCGTCTGTGGCTAGGTCTCCGGGCACAGCCACCCGTGTGTCTCCTGTCTGCAGTGGCCTGCCTGTCACCGCAGATGATGCCCGTGTGATCAAAGGGGCTGGGGAGGCCCTCAGGTCGGACACTGCCGGCTCCCACCTCTGCCCTGTCTCCTCACTCTGTGCCCTCTTCAAGCGAGCCAGGAAGGGGAGGTGGTGGGGATCAGGCACGGGAAGGCCCTGGGGTCACTTCCGCGGTGCGGGCCCTTCGCTCCTCCTCCTCTGCATGTTTGCGTCTGTGTGTGTGTGTGTGTGTGTGTGTGTGTGTGTAGACACTGCCCACTTCTAGTTTGTTTTCAGAGACCCCCACTACTTCCCACTCTGTTTGCAGTGATAACTGGGATCCTTCTAGTAGCTCAAAAAAATGTCCTTCATTAAAAGGGAGGCAGGTAGCCCTGACCCCACTAGACTCCTGAGGATCCTTGCCTGTCTCCCCTAAATGCCCCACAGCTGGGACCATCCTCCATAGACAGACGAGCTCAGAGCTGAACTGTTCAACAGAGCAGGTGTCACTGACATCCTAGTCAGCGCGGCTCCGGGTACTGGCTCTCAAGTGGATGACTCAGCCCAAAAACGCAGAGACCAGCCTCAGACTGCATCAGGGTCCAGCGAGTCCCCAGCTGAAATGCCTCAAAGGCGAAGCACCCATGGCTGGCCAGGGATTCCTTCTGTCTGTTTCTTCCTCTTTATAAATTGGTACATAATATCTCTATGTGTTTATGAACTGTTTCTTCTAGGTTCATCCATGTTGTCACAAGAGACTGGATTTTATGCTTTCCGTGACTGAATTGTATTGCATTCTGCTATCAAAAACAAAACAGACAAATGGATCACATCAAATTAAAAAACTTCTGGGGGCCAGGCAAGTGCCAGGTCATGTGTTCGATCCCCAGTATCAAAAATCAAAACCAAACCAAACCAAAACAAAACAAAACTTCTGCACAGCAGAGGAAATGATCAACAGAGTGAAGAGTCAGCCCACAGAAGGGGAGAATGTGTTTGCAAACTGTACCTCTGACAAGGGGTTGATATCCAGGATGCAAAGGGAACTCAAAAAAACTCAAGAGCAATAAAGAAGTAATTTAGTTGTAAAACATGCTAAAAATCTGAATAGATATTTCTTAAAAGAAGCCATATAAATGGTCACAGGAATTTGTTTTTTTTTTTTTGTTCCTATGAATTATCCTTCCCCAAAGAATGTTTAAGTCTTTCAGAACAGGTTTGACTGATGTTTTTTGTTTTGTTTTGTTTTGTTTTTTCTTTTCTTTTTCTTTTTCTTTTTCTTTCTTTCTTTCTTTTTTCAGTGCTGGGAATTAAACTCAGACCTTTGCACAGAACTCTCTCCCATCCTTGTTTGCTTATTTATTTATCTAATTTTATTCTGAGACAGTCTTGCCAGTTTGCTAAGTACCCAGGCTAACCTTAAAGCTTGTGATCTTCCTGCCTCAGCCTTTTGGAGTGCTGGTGTTAGAGGTATCTGCCATCATACCTGGCAGATAATTTTTATTGTGCAAATCCACTTGTATGGATTGATGAAGGCTGTCTAGAATGCTGTGTTGAAGGGATTCAGATCACTACTATCACAATTTATATCTAGATACATCCCCCAAAGCCTCCTGCACTGGTAGGTGGGGCTTCTGGCAGGTGACTGGATTATGGGTGTGTGATCGTCATCACTGGATTAATGCACTGATGGGCTGATGGCTAAATATGATGCTGGGAGACGAAGCCTAATGGGAAGAGGTGGCTCACCGGGCGCATGGCCTGGAAGTATTTCTGCCTCATCCTCCCATGATCCCGCTCTGCTTCCTGCTTGCCCTGCTATGAGCTGTTTCCCCTCTGCCCAGGTTCTCTGCCATGCTGCCTGCCTTGGAGCTGCTGACTAGGAAATGAAATCTCTACAAACTTGGAGTTAAAATAAACCTCTTTAACTTGCAGGCATTTTGTTCCAGCAATGAGAAAGTGGGAAAAGTGCTATGGGAGACTTGTCTGCCATGAGTCCAGGAAAGACCAAGAATTTGCCATCCCCTTGGAACACGGGCATGCAGAGCCAGGTCAGACCTAAAATCATTTTTTAATGTTTCTTTTTGCCTGACTTGACCCATGCTAAGCTCTCCCAAATTCCATTAACTAAAACTTTCAAGGACCTCAGTAAGAACTTCTCCTGACTCCATCTCACAGAAAGTAAATTTGGGCTGCAGAGGTCTGGAAGATTCACTAATGGTTACAGAATGACTCCTTGCAGAGGTAGCGCGGGATCCCCATCTACTAGCTCTCAGCCTGTACAGTCCCTCTGTGCTGGCCTTTGCTTTGTCTTTGATAAACCAAAGAGAGGATCTTTATGGACACTTCTTCTATTCTTCTAGCTGGCTACACTCTGTTCCCTTCTATTGAATCTTCCCACATCAGATAAAAAGGCAAAGTACAATACGCCAGAGTCATTCAGAGAATTTAAATAAAAGGAAGTATTCACTTCTCCTTTTGAGAGTGGGCATTTTCCCCCTTCATTTAACATTTACCCATTTTCTCCCTTCAAATAGGTCATGTGTCTATTTATCTGAGGTGCATAACAGCTCCATCAGATGTCAGGGTCTAACAATACGCATTGAAAAAAGTACAAGGACTAATTTAGACACCATTAAAAATAATTACATCCCTTAATCTTATCCTACAAATTGCAGCATTCACAAGAAGAGTACGGAAGGCAAATAAACACCCTGCAGAGAGAGGCTGCGTTTCACGGTCAGCAAAGTGACACAGAGCTGAGAGTAGTGTCGGCGAACCACATGTCCCCGTGGAGTGTCTCAGAGCCATGCAGAGAGGTCACGAGAAGCAGAGAGGTCATGAGAGCAGCCAGTCAGCAGAAAAGAGCACAGTTTGGGGCAAGGTCCTTCACCACCTCCACTCCTAGTCCATCTCACCCTCTCCATATCTTTCTGCACTGTTTCTCTAAGCAAAGATAAGAGATGATGCCAGTCTCCTGTTCAAACATGGCTTCAGCCTCCCCTTTCATTACAGGGGAAAACACCAGCTTTTTAGCCAGACAAACTAGGTTCCCCAAATTAGATCATGTCACAGCAGAATAGTTAAAAGACGTGACCCAGTTTTACACTGCTTAGGAGAGACTCACTTTAGGTTCACAGACATGAATGGGTTGATAGTGAAAATATAGAAAATGCTATTTTATGCAGAACTGAACTGAAGCAGCTACAGTAATAATCAGACTTTAAAATAGACTTAAAGACAAAGTTTTTACTAGAGACAATGGGGGATATTACATGTTGATAAACTGCCAATCCATTATGAAGATATAACAGTTATGAACATATGCACACCCAACAACAGAGCTCCAAAATGTTAGGCCTCTTTTCTAGTTTTAAGTCTTTGTTCTTTCTTCTTCCAGTCACTCCAAACTTACAACTTCATCAAAACATAACAGATACCCCCAAAAGCCTGTTATTTCCCCTCACATCTTTCTTTCTGTCATCCAGCTGACACATTCTTCTTCTTCCTTAAAGATCAGCACAAATGTTACCTCCTCTACGACAACTTTTCTTCCTTCTTTCCTTTTTCTCTCCCTTCCTTCCCTTCCCCTTCCTTCCTTCCTTCTTTCCTTCCTTCCTTCCTTCTTCCTCCCTCCCTTTCTTTCTTCCTTTCCTTCCATAAATTATTCACAGATCACTTATTTTATATAGGAGTAGAAGATGGACAACTCTTGCCTCTCAAGATATAGCAGTTCCTCCTCTCTTGCTTCCTAAGCAGTGTTAGAGAAATCATCCTGTGCATTCTAGTAGGGTTGTCTGCCTCATAAAACAACATCATATCTTGCTTGTAGCCCCCACACATCACAGTCTGGCTCTGATGGAGCTGGGATCTGACGACTTGCCTCTGGGGATCACAGGTCTTGGACCAGAGGATCCGCTAGAGATGCAACCCCTCCATTCTTTTTCTAGCTCTTCTCTTCACCTGCTGTAAGGGCTCAGAGTCTACATCTTTGAGATAAGGAATTTTCAGGAATGGCCCCAAAGGCCTATTAGGACTGATAGTATGTATTCAGGCTTTCCACCAGTAACCTTGATGGGAGGGTCTGGAAAGACCTGAAGAACAAATCAGACTTCAGTTTAGATCTCAGCTCTTCCGCTCACCACAAAGGGGACTGTTTATCATCTGTAGATGGGAAGCACAATAGCTACCACCTCAGGGCTGCTGTGAAAATGAGATGACATTGGTGAGCCACAGAGCACCACACTTGGCTCAGCATGAGGGCTGGCAAGTGGTAGATCCCACTGGAGTGAAGTTTTTCTGGACTGGGTCAGGTCAGTGACTGTGACCCACAGGACTACTGTAATCTTTTGCTATTTCATCAGATCCAGAATTTCCTTCGTTAAAATGGGCAAATTGACTAGAAGTTGGGAGAAGGCCTAGCAAGATCGTATCTTGGTTCCATCACATCCTGTCCCATATCAACAGCGGTCTGAGGCACTTTTCCAGTGTTTCTCAGGAGCATCTTCTTGTGAGTATCCCACATTCACTGGCCTTTCCTTTCTTATTTTATTTTAAAGAGAACAAAACAAAGCAAGACAAAGTGAATCATAGCAGAACAATGCAAACAACACCAGACTTCAAAACAAGACAACAGGAAATCAGCAATGGCTACCATAATGTATTTTGCTTTATTCAGAATAGCAGTTCACCTGCCTGGCAAGCATGAGGTCATGAGTTCAATATCCAGTACAAAAAAAAAAAAGGAAAAAGCTGTTCATACCATTATACACAATAAAAACAAACAAAATCAAAATGGAACAAAGACAATCAAAAGAATGAAAGCATTACAAGACATCAAAATAAGACAATAGAAAATCAGCAGTGTCTACCATAATGTCTTCTGTTTTCTTCAAGATAGCTGTCCATACCTTCACACATAATAATATCAAACAATAGAAAACAGACTAAAATCAACAAAGAGAATGAAAAGACTACAAGGCAGCAGGAAATATAATGTCTCTCATTTTCTTCAAAATAGCCATCCATACTATCACACATAATAATAAACAGATAAACAGATAATAACAACAGAATAAAACCAATCAAAACAAAAGAATAAAAGCATTATAGGACTTGAAAACAAGCTGACAGGAAATCAACAGTGGCTACCATAATGTCTCATTTTCTTCAACATAGTTGTCCATACCATCACACATATTAAAACTAAACAAAACAAGACAGAATAAAACCAATCCAAACAAGAGAATGAAAGCATTATAGGACTTCAAAACAAGATAATAGGAAACCAACAAAGGTTACCATAATGTGTCTTGTTATCTTCAAAAATAGCTGCCCATACCATCAGGCACAGTAAAGTCTATGGGACAAGATAGAACAGAACCAAACCTAACAAGATCATGACAATGATACCAGAGTTCATGACGAGACAATAGGAAATTAACATTGATCACCACCTTCCCCTCCTAGGCATTTCCTGCCTTATAACTTTCATAATATCTATTGTGTTTTTTGAATCCCACTAATTTCTTTGTTTTTTTTTATGCTAGGGAGATAACTTGGTGCTCACCTGTGAGTTCAAACCTTTTCACCCATGAACATGAACATGATCTTCAGTTGCATCTATTTACCTACAAAAGCTTCAAGATTATCCTAATTTATAGCCAGGTAGCTTTCCATTTATATGAGAATACCATATCTTTCTTATCCATTCTGTGGTTGATGGGCAGGTTACCCTTGCTTTTTTCTGATCTCCAGTTGTGTAGAACAATTGTTTTCTCTTGTTTGATTTTCAGTCCATGAATTTCTTTTTGAGTTAAATGTGATCCTTGTATACAGTATATTGGTGGATCTTGTCTCTTGATTCACGCTCCCTGTTTCTTTTTATTGCTGACCTGAGCCCATCTACATTAATGGTTACAACTGGAAGACACTGGTTTGTCTCTGCCCTACTGTCCTCCTGTTGTTGGTCCCCCACTGTTTCCTGTCATTCAATTTCCTGTCCTGTTTGTTAGTTTTCCTCTACTGCTGTTCCTGGAACCATGGTTATCTTTTTTTCTCTCTCTCAAGAATGTCCTTTAGCACTCTTACTTAGTAGGGTTGGTTTTGTGGTCATGAATTCTTTTAGTTGTCCTTTATCATGAAAGTGTCTTATTTTTCCATCAATTTTGAAAGATTGTTTTGCAGGGTACATCAATCTGGCTTTCAGGATTTGAAACACTTCAAACTTTTCTTGACTTGATGGTTTGTGTTGACAACTCTGCTGTGATTCTGGTTGGTTTTCCTTAATAGGTGATCTGTTTCTTTTCTCTAACAGCTTTTAATATTCTGTTCTTGTGCTTAGTTTCTGGGAATCTTGATTATTATACATCTGGGTGTAGATTTACTTTGGTTATGGCTACTTGGAGTTCTATGTGTCTTCTTATCTGTAGGCCAGATCCTTTTCCCATGTTGAGAAGTTTTGTGCTATTACTTCTGTAAAGAGCCTTTTTATTTCATTTGTGTTGGCTCCTGCTTGTTTGCTGATACCTATCACTCTTAAATTATTTTTCTTTGCTTTCCATCTTGCAGCCACTGAGTTGTTATTTCCTGGTTCCTTGTTATTTTTAAGAGATCTTTCCTTTCATGATTGCTAGCTGCAATCCTGTGTTCAGAGTGTGAGAGTCTATTAGTCTCTTTCCAGTGATTTTGCCAGCTTTCGATCAACATTTTAGTTCCTGGATATCTCTTTGAATCTGTTTCATGCAATGTAAATCCTCCCTATATTGTTCATTCAATGTTTTCATCATTTTCCAATGCTCTTCTTCTTTTTTTTAATCTATGTCTTCTTTAGATATGCTCAGCAAGTCATTCATTATGTTTGTGATGTCTTCTTTTACCTGAGACGTTATTTCTGATCTGATTACTTTTACAGTGTCATGAAGTTGTTTCTTTACTTCATTTGCTATCCTCTAGAAGATTTCAGGTGTGTGCCTTCCATTTTCTTCCATAACTGTATCTCCCAGACTTGTTCTGTGTTGGTTGCAGGTCTGAGATTGCCTTTTGCTCCTTCTTGACATTCTCTTCGGTTCCTCCCAGCATTCCGGTTGTGGAGTCTCAGGCACTTCCCACCTTGGCTGCCCTTCCATGGTGTATGGGAATGGGCCAGGTACCTGGGTTTCTGTGACCCCATGTTCCCAGGGAGATAGCAAGATGTGGGTTGGGCTTCTCCAGATAGTTACACTGAGGCTTAATGACAGCCAGCTACACTATGTAGCTACACGGAGTTTTCTCTAACGGCTGGGGGTGCATGGTGGGGGCTGCTTCTTCTCTAAGCCTTTGTGTCTAAGCTGAGACTCTCCCAATGGTGGCAGGCACACAGGGGTGTGTTTGTCTGATTCTCCTGGTGGGTGCTGGCTGCCTGAAGGAAGCAACCATCTCCAATGGTGGCCTGTGGGTGCACAGGGCTTATCTGGCTGGGTCTCCTTGCCCGTGATAGCTGTCCGCAGGAAGTAAGCCTTCCAATCTCACTGACCTTTCTACAAGGATGCCACAGTTTGGAAAGGTGGAGGATTCTGCCTGGGGATGTGGCTATCAGCCTCCAGACCTGCAGCTCTATTACTTGCTTTTCTTTGTTCACGTAACAGCGGCACCAGCTGAAATACACAATGTACTAACAGTGCCCCACCCTCCTTTGAAGCATGCTCTTCTCATTTGATACTTCTAGGTAAAGAAAATACTGTCCAAGCCCGGGAAAGCCACATTTTTTCCCGTCTGGACTTGAGGCAGGAGTTATTATTTTGATACTTCCAACTTCATAAGATCCCTGGATCAGGTTGAGTGAGGGGCATAGCAGGAAGCTGGCCAAGCAAGTAAAGAGGGAGAGCCCATCTCTGAATGTTTTCACTTTGGTCTCCAGCACAGCTGTGTCTCTGATCCATCTTGGGATGTGAAGGAAAGTCTACTCCAGTGTCATTAATCATCTGCTCTGTGCTTTCTCTGCACTCAGCACTGTCTAGGCACAGAAGGCCCTGCTGCCTCTTGTAGACCAGAGTCTCATTATGCACCAAGTATTTTCATTAAGCATCATCCAGAACTGCATGCCAGGCTAGTAAGTGCCACAAGGAAATACGAGGATATATATTATCTTCTTCAGGGTTTAAAACTGCCTGGTTCCTCTTGCAACATAGTGTTCCCAAGACAAAGAAGAGATGTTTTGGACTCTGGTTGTCATTAAGGGAAACCTCAGCTGGCTTCCTACTAATCGCTCCTTTGGGTAATTTCCTCTGAGTAAAGGTAGCTAGGTCCTGAGACTTATTTCTAGCCAGTGGAATCCAGTAACGATAATGGACACTATGATAGGATACTTCTTTCTAGTGACTCTTTTTTGCTGACTTTGCTGAAGCAAGTGACTGAGTTGGAGAAGCTCACATGGTACAGCAACAAATGTAGCATTCAGTCAATAGCCAGCAAGGAACTGGCCCTTAGTCTACAAACCCTTGATATGGTTTATGTCTCACCAAAAAAATCTCATGGGCGCAAAGAAGGGTTCTTGAAAGATAGCTGGATTGTGAGGTCTTACAGCAAACTTGCTGTTGGGAGGCAGGGTTGGCTCAGAAGAGGCAGATCACTGGGGCCTGGCTCCTTCCTTTCTCTGCTTCCTGTCCGCAGTAGTGTGCTGTCCTGCACCACGCCCTTCTGCCATGCTTCCTGTCTTGGAGACATCCAACTATGGACTGCAACCTCTACAAACTATGAGCCCAAACACACCTCTCCTCTTAGTGTGAATGTCGGGTATTCTGTCCCAGCAAGGAGGAAAGCAAGACAGCCCTCAGAGAACTGGATTCTTCCAATAGCCACAAAAGGAGCCTTGGGATAGAGACTTCCCCAGGTAGGCCCAGGCTGACATTGTGATTACAGACTCCGTAAGACCCTGGGCAGAAGGTCAAAGAGGGCCACACCTGGATGCCTGATCCATGAAATTGTCAGATAATGAATGTATGCTGTGCTAAATTGCTATGTTTCGGGGTACACGCACAGCAACAATTAACTAATACAAGTTTGCCAGACCCTGGATCTTGGCAACCAGATGACTGGAGCAGGTTTGAAACCTTAATTTCTGACTCATAAAACAGGAGTGACAAATCAAGGGGTCTTTCGGTATTTTGTATCCCAGCCTTTGCAGTTAAGAGAATGTACAGAGCAGCAAGAAAATATTCATAACTAAAAAATGCTTCCCCAAGGAGGCAGCTTCCTGGACAACTGGACAACAACCCCAGTTCTGGGTGTATCGTGGCTTTGTAGGTCAGCCTCTGCCTGTCTCTCAGGCGTGATGTCCAATAGCATGGTGTAGACCATTTCAGAGCAAAATGGTAAAGCCCACAAAATGCGTAGAATTTCTCCATGCTAACAGAAGCAACAAGGAAGAACTGTGCTAAATACAGCAGGAACACGAGCAAGAGACACTTGGAGGAAAAACTGAAGTCAAACCAACCCGGTACTTTAAAGGATCCAAACCTTAGACAACTCTGCCCCAAAATGCTTGGAAAATAAAATGTGAAATCATGTCACATTATATAATTTTAGCATTGTAATATACCCCAAATTAATAATTTTTAGTCTTTGCTGATTCTAACGGTTAGAGCATAGTTGTGCTTATAATTTAAATTTCATTAACTCTGAGACAAAATAAACACATTTTTGTGTTTCAGTTACACTTTTTGAGACAAATTACTTGCAAGGTATTTTTGCCTTCCCTATTGGGTATGAAGTATCAGACTCTGTTTCCAGTAGATAGATTCTCCTTAAGTAGATGGCTAGAAGACAATCGTTAAAAATGTCCATATGTAAAGGTGCCTAGAATTCTGACAAATAGTGAGTAATTAGCAAACTTGGTTTGTTTTGTTTCCTTTTTTCCCTCTTATTTCCCACCTCCCAACTCCTTTGGCTTTTTCTTGCAGTACTGGGATCGAACCCTGGACCTTTACACTGAGCTATATCCCCAGCCCCTATTTTGATACAAGATCTTGCTAAGTTGCTCAGGCTGGGCTGTAATTTGCCATCCTCCTGCCTCAGCTTTCTGGAGCACTGAGATTACAGACATGTACCACCCTGATTCTTTCCCATCTTATGTTCATAGAAAGTACTTCAAAAATTGACTTGCTTGTATACATAGAGAAAAAAATTGTCTTTACAAACATTCTTATTCTTAACATAGTGGAAAGAAATCACACCTATTAGTATTTATAGACAATTGTGTACTTATATCTATATCAATATGTACATTAATATCTATATTATATCCACATCAGCCTATAAATCCACAAATATGTAAGACAGATGCAGGTTTTCACCATCTAAATGTGATATGTATATCCACTAATCCCCCAAATGAATGTAATTATTATGTACAGCAAATATATACACATGAAAAGGAAACTAAAATCAGTCAATTGATCAAGGTCATCAAACTGTGACCCACTGCTATGGTTGTAAATAAAATTTTATAAACCACAGCCACACATTTGTTAGTACGTTGCCTGCAGTTGCTTTTGGGCTGCCGCGGACTCAGTAGTGTCTACAGAGAATTTCTGGTCCACAATGCTTATGTTTACTGTGTGACTAAGTGAAAGACTGCCAGTACCTAATCTAAACTAAGAGTAAATGGAAATTGAATCCAACCAGTACTGCTGCAGGGTACTGTATACATCTAATACTAAATAAAAACAAATACTTAAAATTCTAAATATAAGAGACTTAATCTTAAAAACATCTTAAAGTGTTGGGTTAGACAACAGAACACAATTAGAGGAATAAAAATAAGGAAATACTCAGGTTTTTTGGGGATCTTTTAAAAGAATTAATACTAATTGTGCAATTGGAGCAGAGCCTGCCATGAAAGCTTTTGCAGTTTCAGGTGGAGCTGTCTCTGGAAGCAGCTCCAACTGTCCTGCTGTGTCACCAAGCTCTTCTACCTGTCTCCGCAGTAACTGAACTCACCCTGGCTGCTCCTGGACGTGGTGATAACCTGTGGTATGTTAGGCCTTGAAGAAAACTTGTCTAAGACCCGACCTAATGCTGGGGAGGATGGAAGTAGCTGTGGGGCTGGAACTTGAGGCTCACACACAGCCTCTCCTCTGGGCTCCTTGGTCCCCGACTGAGGGTGGGGTGAGGCTCTGCCTTGTAAAGACTCACTGAGACAATAGTGATCTCTGTGACTGGCAGGCAGTAAGCCCCCTGTAATCTGTACTTCCCCTCCGGCTGGCTGACATGTCCACTTACAGATTACCTATAGTTGGGACCATAAATCTGAGAGTCAGACAGAGAACACATTTAAATTTTAACTTCACTGCTTGTCACTGTGTGACTTTGGTAAGAACCTTAACCTCGCTCTGATCCTGCAGCCTTCTCTGTTTATTATGAGGATGACTGTTCAATCTTTGAGAGCTATCAAGAGTAATTCCTCCTCAGTCTCCCCATTTATAAAGAAGGCTAGTGCTTTATAAATATTAGCAAATGCTATTATGATGACTATAACTGTAATTTTTATTTTTACATAAAATGGTACCTGGAGAATTTATAATTTTTCAGTCAGTAGAAGAAATTATCACTATTATAGTTGGACTCCATCAAACACCTATTATCTCTGGAGCACTTTTCAAGAGACACTATATTTCATTGTCTTTCACACACCATCAATTGTAAGACACACCATAATTGTATAAATTCCCGAGAAAGGGAAAGTACCAATTAAATTATGACAGCCATTGACTGTATTTCATATCCTCATGTTAGAGATGTTAAACTGAAGAAAATATGTCTTTTAAATGATGAAACGGAGAGAGGTATAGGTAACTTATACCTAAGCCTTTCAGAATAGACACTTCAAACAGGACCAGGCCATAAGAAGTGACTAATATGTCCCGCTGGGTTTGAGGTGAGCTCAGAGTAGATCCTGTCTACAAAAACCAGCAGGAAACACACATTCAAGGCTGGTTTATTTGGCCTACAACTGCTATTTGTTCCTATTCCTTTCATTCTGATGCTAAAGTGGTGCAATTCAACACTGCCCCAGCACACCAAATCCCTTAGCAAATTACATCTATTCTTCCTTTGAAACAATAACCTCACACCTAAACTGGGAGTGGTGGTAACACCTGTAATACTGTCACTCTGAGAAGCTGAAGTAGGAGGGCTGAAAGTTCAAGACCACTTTGGGAAATTTAGTTAGTTAGTGAGAGCCTGCCTCAAAATAAAAAATAAAAAAGGGATAGGGATGTAAGCTCATTGTTGAATCCCCAGTACTGCGTGTGTGTGTGCACACGCGCACACACACACACACACACAATCTCACACTTAATCTTTGCACAACTAAAAAAGAAATAGTTATTTCTTTCCTGACTCACTCCAGTGGGCTCTTGGCTAACTTCTGATGCCCCTCCACCCATGCCCCTGTGACCATCTGCAAGACCTATTTTTTCTTCCACCTGCTTTCTATGTGTATCAACCTGTGCACAGTCTAACACCTGCCCTCCACTCCACACTGGTGTGGTCACTGTGCTGTGTTCTCTTCTCTCCTCCTGATCTACCATCTCTCTGGACCCCCCCCCCATCTCCTGTACACACAGAGATACCAGTGGTTGGATAATGTGAGTCCTTGGAGAGTAAAGGTTTTTAGGAGCCAGGCTGACCTGGGATGGAAATCTGGGCAGTGTTTCTAGCCATATGCACCGGGTAACACTCTTGCCCCTTTGGGAACCCAAGTCTCATTGTCTAGGAAATCAAGTCTGATTAGGGCAAGTGGGTGCAGGTCCAAAGCGACACTGTCCCTGAGTGTGGGAAGAGTGGGCATGTTTCAGACCCCTTCCTGCCATGGTCAGTCCCTGGAGTGCAGACTGGAGTCCATGCTCATCAGCTTTCATCGCGGTGACAGAAGTTTGTCACCTTATAACACTTCCCTCATGTTCTGCGATCCAAAGCCCTAGGAAAACTGCACTATGTCTTTTGTGCCCATCTAGGAAAACTGGGGTGTGTGTGTGTGTGTGTGTGTGTGTGCTGTCCAAGCTTCATTTCCCTGAAACCTAATCTCATCAGGACCACTTTTGTTGACTTTTTCAAAATTTCTTCAAGATGTCTTTAGGATACCTCAAATGAGAAAGCTAGAAAGAAAAACTCAGCAGAGGCCTGGTTCCTCTGTGTTCCGAGACTGCATGGTATAATGAGGTGGGAAAAAATTCAGAAACTTCAAATAAAACATCAGTGAACTTTGAAAACAAGTCACTCTCTGCTTTGGGTGGCATTGGTGAAAGTCTGAATCCATCCTTGCTGGACATCCACTTTACCATCAGAAAGATAGTGAGCCCAGAGAGAATGAATAATTTAAGAAGCATTGCAAAGCCCCTGGTATGGGCATTTATAAAGCATCAACTATGTACAAGGCACTAAAGGCGGTGTACTCTAATGGAAAGAGTCTTAATTTCAGAAGGAGAGACTGCCCTTGACCATCGTCTCTCCCCTCCAAGTTTCTGTGACTATATGATGGTGTTTAATTTTGGGGGTGGCCCTTGGCTTCCTTAGCTATAAATAGTATAGCTATTTATCTCTTCCACACTGTGAGAGTGTGGTAGAGATTGGTGACACAGGATGCAATGTCCCTGGCAGGTGCTCTGATGAGTGGAGATGTCCAGTATGTTGGCTCACTGGCAAAATTGGTGTAATTGCTGGTACTGGGAACAGCACCTTGCATACCAGAAGGCCAGAGTGGAAATCAGCTGGAGTAAGTGCATTGACAGACATCCTCTTTGGAACCCAACCTCTGCCCAGTGGTTTCCTCTGCTCTCTTCCTTGGTCCTCAGGTGGCAAGAACGAGGTTTAGAGCATGGAGACAGGCTGCCCACTGAGGGTCCAAACAGTTCCTCCAGCCAGGCAACCTGACCTTATCCATTTTCACCTCCCTCAAAGTTTCAAGTCAGAAAAGCCATTCTAAAACATGCAATGGATCAGAAATAAAAGAATCATCATACTAAATTCTAAACCTAGTAAGTCCATGAATTTTTTTCTTCTGGCCCTTTCCAGGTCAAAGCATAGTCATATGTAGTTCTTACAGTTTTGCATTCTTCATTTTACCTTATTAAAGCATAAATGTTCCTCCATTTTGCTATAAAATATTTGAAGCTGTCATTTTTAATGAAAGATCAGCATTCTATGACTTTAGTGCTCTGAAATATGTGTGACAATTGCTGTATTGCCAAATATTCAGGTTTAGATTGGTTCCAATTCTGTTTTTATACCCCAATGACAAATCTTCAGACATATAGATTTTCTCTGTTTAGAGCCAATTCTGGAATATCTGAAAAATCTATATGGATTCTTGGTATATTCTGGGTTATGTGACTTTACAGTGTCCCCAAGAATGAGAGTATGAAGACCCCACTTTCATTCCAATTTCACCAGCATGGGCTATTTCAAATGCTACATGTCTTACTGACTTAATAGACATTAAATGGCACTGAAAGTTGCATTTTAACAGGGAATAAAGTCTTGCACCAAAGGTCTGACTTCTTAGGAACCTCCTGACTGCTCTGAAATTACCCTGAGTAGGAATTCACCTTCTCAGCTGGATGTGGTGGCTCATGCCTGTAATCCCAACATTTGGGAGGCTGAGGCAGGAGGATTTTTGCAAGTCTGAGACCAGCCTGGGCTACAAAGTGAGCTCAAGGCCAGCCTGAACTACATAGTGAGACCCTGCCAAAAAAAAAAAGAAAGAAAGAAAGAAAAAGGAATTCACCTTCTCCACTTACAGAGAGCAAATCAGACTCCAGAGTCTGCACTCACTCACAGGCTGAAGACAGGGGGGAGAATGCCAGTGTGTAATCTGCATATTACTTACTCTTTTTACCACACTCTAGAGATTTTCTCATTCAGACATAAAAGTTGGTCCTGTCAGACTCAACTGGAAAGTTCTGCTCATCTTATATGTTCTTATCCCATTTCCACTGTCCTACAGATGGCCAAGCTCTTTCTTTTGAGAGCAGAACTCCCGGACACAAAGTGAGGGCTGGGCCTTCTGCTGGTTTCCCCAGCATGAGACAGGCATGTGTTATTCCAGACATTCTTGATAACACAGTTGTTCCCTTCGTATTCCCCAGGGAGTTCAGGATACCAAGATCCAAGGTCCTTATCTAAATGGAATATTTACATACAATTTGTAAATTACAGCTTACATACATTAAATCATCTCTAAATTATTGATAATACCGAATGTAATGCAAATAGTATGCAAATGGTGGTTATATTGTGTTGTCTGGGGAACAACATCAAGGAGAAATGTGCATGCTCAGGGCAGATGTGATTTTTAATGGCTGATTTCCATTCGTGTTTGGTTGAATCCGTGGAAACAGAACCGATGGATGTAGAAAGCAACGGTACAATGTATTGGTGCACAGGTGGGACCCATGGATGCCTTCTTTGCATCTCTGTCCAGCTGACCTTGATTGTCTTTTGTTCATCACACACAAAACAAAAGCTCATAACCTTGCTCCCCACTCCAGGAGTCACCCCTTCCTGTGCTTCCTACAGTCAAGTGCAAGGCTGTCATTCTAGGCCTCCAAACCTCCACAGT
The DNA here is from genome assembly GCA_004027455.1 of Hydrochoerus hydrochaeris. NCBI lineage: Eukaryota > Metazoa > Chordata > Mammalia > Rodentia > Hydrochaeridae > Hydrochoerus > Hydrochoerus hydrochaeris. The sequence goes on from PVLA01006307.1 coordinate 58,036, forward strand.
CTTTCCCTTAGAAGCGGGCACGGCCTCCCTCTGACCGTGGTGGACTGTCCTTGCCAACACCCTCCCCTCCCAGGCATCTGCAGTACATGCTGTGTCCATGAAGTGGCTCATCATGTACCAGAGCTCAGCCCTTGCAAGTCTCTTTGTTCCCTTTCAGAATCACGTTTTGTAAACCCAGCACCATGTGATAGGTGGTCAAATGTCCTTGCCATCCTGCCTTTGGGATATTCCATTCTGGCCGTGTCTTTAGGAATCAATCCTTCGATCTGTGTATTTGTACCATTTGACCCACATGAAGAGAAAGTCCTTCCTCATCTGAGGTTTAAAGAGAACTGGAGAATCCCAGGGAAAGAAGCAGGACTTCTGATGTCCCAGTCCTCTAGCTCCCCATTCTTCCTCCTGGTCTTACTCATTTTGGCTTCCAATGATGTCACTGTTTTCCTTGGTTCTGGCTTTTCCCTGAATAGGACAGGTGACTCACTCCAGATCTGTGTGGCAACTACAAATGCTTAGAGTTGCCAACAGAAAACAAACTCCTCAGATCACGTCCAAGTCTGTCCAGATAGTTCTGAGGTCCCTTGAGTTTGGAGCACCTGCATGACCTGGTGATCTGGGAAGGGAGACTCAGGCTACCAGACTGGTGAATATAAAACAATGCATCACTTATCAGTTGTGCAATTAACTTCCTCGGGGACCCTGGTACAGGTGGCCCCATTTGTCTTTGTCCAATTCTACCTTCTCAGCCCAGCCTGCTTCCCCAGCTGCTACAGTTGGCTTGGAAACAACTGTCCCCTCCAGCTTTGTGCCTCTGAACACCAATGGTTCTACTGGTGGCATAGTGGATTCCATTTCACCAGCCACAGTGACCCCTGCTTCACAGTTTCCAGGAGTACCAGCTTCTCTCCTCCAGTTTTTCTCTTTGGGAAAGAAGGATTCTGGTTTAGATTTCCCAGGTTTCTACCCCAGCGAATCCAGGTTCCACCTTCTCAGTTTTTCATGGCTGAAAGCAGCTTCTCACAGCACACCAGGACCGAGTCCACTCAGCTTTTGCAAAGGACATGTCACTCCTCTCTTGCTGAGCTGGTGGCAGAACTCACCCTTGTTTGTCCCTCCGTTACTCAGAGGCCACAGGCACACGGGATGTGGAGGGAGGGAAGGAGGAAGAGAGAGAGAGAGAGAGATCTGAGGGACTCATCCAAAGACCAAAGGCCACCATGGACTTGATAGGACATTCTAGGCTCTGGCTTGAAAACCATAACCATCCTGACCATAGGAATGCAGACCCCAGGGTCATTTATCAAGGTCTTTCTGACCTTTCAAGGCTATGATGGGGGCTGAATAACAAATGCCTCCCCAGGCTGGGATGAGGGACTGCAAGGGAAATATATCATGAGAGCAGGATCTCAGATAAAAACTTTTTTCTGTTTCTTTCAAACAGAATGGTAAGTTTTCACCTTGAAATGAATACAAGGGGAAAATATAGAAGGAAAACACACAGAACGACTTAGAATGGACATAGTTAGCTAATGCAGTGTTCAAAGGTATCACTTTCTTCACCATAAAGATAAAGAAATACATCCTGAGAGGATCTCAAGCTGGAGACAGGAGATTTTGGTTCTAATCCTTCACCTGTGTGAACAAGGATAAGTCACCTTATCTTTCTGAGCTAATTTTTTCCTCGTAATTAGACAATAACCGTAGGTACTTGCAGTTCTAATACTAACACACAGGCCACAATCTTAGGGATGAATGTGCTCAAGAAAATAAGAGGGTAAATATTTTCCCTCTCATGTTAAATTTGATTTTAAGTCACCCTGGTCAATAATAATTTCTCTTTTCCTTTCTTCTTCCATCTATCCTTCATTCATCTACTCTTTCTTTCCTTTTGCCAGAGCAGAATCCTTTCTTTAAATGAAGATCTGAGGCAGAAGCCCCACTGTGTACCCTTTAATAAAGTGGGGGGGATGCAGTACAATGTTGCCCACGTTCTCACCCCTGGCATCGCCCCCCTCTCCTCTCTTCCCCTCTCCTCTTCCTGTCTCCATACATATGACAATTCTCACCATTTCCAAAGCACTGGATCCAGGGAATTCCTTCCTTGGAAGGTATTTGGATGAATGGGGAAATTAGCAAGACCAACCTGACAGCCACAGCTGGGCTCACAAGCACTTTCAGCCAGGCCCTTGTTAATGCTGCTCCATGGGTCTGCCAGGCTGGGTGCTGTGTCCTGCATGGAGGTGAGGAGACTCAGGTTCGGACAGGTTAGGGGTAGGACTTGTCTGTTTTCATCACTGCTGTCCTCTTGGCATGTAAGGCCAGTGCCTGAGATGTGGTAGATAATCTAGGAAGAAGTTCTAAGTTAATAGTAGAAGTTTCGGACTCTCCTCCACCAACACCTACCAGTCCTTGGGTCCCAAATCTTCCATAGCTACTCATTCACACAGGTGCAGAAATTGGCTTTTTGAGACATGCGATCACTTCTAGCCATCCTCTGAGAATGTGGATGATCAGTAGGGATTCTACAAAAAGGAACAAGCCTGTCCCTCCCTCTGGCTGGAGGAGGCAGCTCCAGTGTCCTTCCCTGGCACTTTGTCACTCCTCACCTAGACTGAAGCCCTGTCAGACCAGTTGTGGGATTTTAGGGAAGTCTCTCAATCTTTCTGAACCTTACTTTTGGCCACCTGAAAACACTGGACTAATAACAATATTTCACTTAATGTGATTTTTACATGGATTCCCTGAAATTATGATTATAAAAGAAATATGGAATTAATTATAAGTATTTGGAAGAAAGTATTTATCATCAAATTACCTGCAGCTATTTATGCTATTATTAACAATAACATCAACAACAGGAATATAATACTAAGGGCAGTACTATAATTCATAGTACAGAAAGATAAATCTCTAACCCAGTTTCTCCTTTTCATGGGATGATTAAGGAAAAACAGAAAAGAAAGGTGTTCTGGTGACTTGGGCAGTCTGCCTTGCTCTGAAAGACGGCAATTAATGCTGTTCATGCTCTGCCTGTATCTTCTGAGCAGGGATTTTTTACTGTGTCCAAGGATTCTGCTTCCCCAGGTCTGTGCCAATTAATCTGGAGGAAGTAGCCTATTCCTATGGGATCTGCTGCATGTGTGACAGGAAGTGCTTGCCAGCCTGGGGGGGTGGCTTCCAGCAGTGACTGATGGGAGGAGCTGGGCTGAGGGCCAGACCTGCCTGCAGTGCTTAGAAGGACTCTGAGGTGTGGCGTTCCAGTGTTTCTCTGATGGAGCAGAGTGACGTCCCCTCCCTGGGATGGGGCTTGGCAGAGCTGTCCATTTCTTTGTTTGTGTTCTTTTCTCCCCTCCTGGTTTCCTTCTTGCAAGAACTCCTCCACCTCACACCCTTCTGTTGGGCAACATAAAAGACAAAGGAAGACTTGGAACCATAGATTCATGACTCTGTAAGCACGCAGCTGAGCCTAAGGGTATGCAAAAAAAAAAAAATGTGGAAAGAATCTCATTTCCCTGCATAATCAGCTCCTCTCATAAGACAGGAAGAGCTGTTGTGTTTTTTGGAGGAGTTGTAGGACAGAAGCCCAGCGAAGAGGAGGAAGGGAGGATTTAAAGAGAAAAGGGGGTGCCGCCCTACATGAAGGTGAAATAACAGCCACACTCAGCACAGCAAACCCCCAAGCCTGTGAGGGCCCGAGCCTCAGGAGTATTAGCAGGTGCACATGAGATTCTCAGGGACATCATGGGGAAGAGGCTGCCCCCAGCTCTGGGACACCACAGCTATCAAGGAGAAGCAACGGCCCCTTGCAGGACACCTGGGCAGGTTACACAGCCGAGGGACGCAGGCCCATGTGATCACTCACCGATCCCATCCTTGGACAGACTGGGAAGGAAGGCAACAGACCTCACCCGTGCTGTTACACAGCAGAAGCGAATCTACTTGAGACCCAAGGGACAGAGAGCTTAGCTGAGGTTCAAAATGTTGATTATGTACAATCTACGGGAGGTAGCACCCAAAACCCTCTTCATACACATAGGAAAAAGTGAACCCTGCCACAAAAGGGGCCAAATAAAATGCTGGAGGGGGTCCATGGGAGACAGCACACCCCCCACCATAGGTCAGCTGCATTTGTGGAAGCTCAGGATCCCGTCAGGTAACACAGGGGGCAGAATGAGAGCAGAGCGCAGCCCAACTCTAAGCTCGCAGATGTAAATGGGCAAGAAACTAGGGCACTGGAGCCAATTCATACTGACTCCTGAGAGCTGATTGTTCCATGCTCAGGGATTTCACAAAGCTGGTAGTTAAACACAGCTGTTATTAAAGTCTAAACTATAAAAACTACAATTAAATAAATTATATAAAAACAGATGATAAAGCTTCCAAATTCATTATTCTTAGAGATTTCGCATTTCGCTATAATCCATGCCCTTGGAGTAACTTAGGTCTTTGCATCTGTTTGGTGGTACAATGCATAGTGATGCACATACACCTCTGCTCAGCTCTGGGTTCTGCAGTATCACATTGGTACCCTGCAATCTGCAGGGTGAGAATATTTACATCAGGGAAATTGGTGACACTACACATCGGGGCTTTGCCATTGTCCTGCTTAGATCCAGTTGTCAAACATGTATCAGCACGTGTCTGAAGAAGTGTCCTGAGAAAGCACACAGAGTTGAGAGAAAAGAACTAGAGCTACTTAATTGAGTTTTTTGACAAATGTTTACTGACCACCTAATAGGTGCAATTTTCATTTGGTCATAATTTCTCCATGGCTGACATGTAACAGCAGCTGAGCCAAAGCAGATCCATTGATCTCCACTGAATTAGAGTAAATGCCCATAAAAACACCGGAGCCTGAATTATTCAATATTTTTCAATAAGTATCTTAAGGACTTTTCTGCACCTGTGCAGAGGCTCCAAGTAATAGCTAAAGAAGAGACACTGAGGCCGAGGAGGCCTGCTTCAACAAACAGATGAAGGTCATTTCAAGGCAGCCCACCAAGTGTTTGCATGCAAATGGCCTGCCACGATTCTTGATAAACAGCTTGTTCTTCTAAGGAGGTTAAATATTTTCAACCTTGCTTGTATTAATTTGCTTAGCCAAGTGTGTGGTTGCGGGTGTGTTTTTAATAGAGGATGCAAAGACCACGCAGAATAAGCCTTAGCCCTAAAACCCTAATGAAGGAGGTTTTATGATCCAATCAAAATGACCACAGACCTTGCTTGTGTATACCGTGGTAACCAAATCTCACTCCCCATCAGCCCTGACACAATTGTATCCACAGAAGCAAACACAAAACATAAAAATGAATAAATCACAGGAGTATTGCGTTCTCAGCACCTGGGACAATGCCCAGTACAGAAGCACCCCAAAAGATGGACAGGAGATGAAACAGTAAGATGAACATACCAAGTTACCCTCTAAGCCTAGCACCCCCACAGCACATGGTGGTTACACAGGAAATTCTACTGAATGAATGCAGGCATGAATGTTCCTACACCATAATTCTCACCACAGATTTGACCAAAAAGAGTCTTTTGATAATGATAGATAGAACGCAATCATGGATGAAAAGGAGAAAGAAATAAAGTTTTATAAAAAGGGTGAGGCTTTTATTCTTATTATATCTCCCTTAAGCCTCACAAACATCAGCAAGGTTCTATGATCCCATTTCACAGATGAGAATACCTAAGGTTATGCAACCCAACCAGGGCTGCACAGGGCTGGCTGCAGGAGGAAGTTAAGATCTAGACAGTTTGAGCTCAATCTCCATGGTGTTTCCTTCTATAGTGGCAAATATTCCTGGAAATTGGTTAATCTAAGAAGAAAATCATTTTTCCTACTTGCAAAAGAAGTCTGATGAAATAGATGACCATACTGCTGAATCTTTGTTTCCCAAAGAATTGTTCCTTTTAAAAATATCAGTGACTTAAAACATCATCACTTTTATTATTAAAATTATTCCTTAAATAAAAAAACTAAATGAGAAAAAAATTCTATTTATCAAATTCATGCAAGCAAACAATAATACTTAAAGTTGTTTATTTTCTGCATCAGGTCATTGACCTCAAAAACAACTAGGACAAGTGATTAGAAAATATGTTTCCAGCAGGTTAATTAACATTCCCTGAATGTGTAGAGAAGCCTATTGCTCCCAGGGAAAAAAGTAGATGCTTGGTATACAATTGCTTTCTAAGTTGCACAGTCTAGGCTGCTGGAAAGGAAGGAGAGCTCAGGGTAGTTTGGGGGTAGTGGAGAAGAGAATTTTCTAGAAGGAACCCAAGCAAAGCAAAGACTGGAGGCAAAGAGAAGTTTTCGCATACAGTGGACACAGTAAAGAGGGTACGAGGCCCGAGGAAAAAGCCAAGCCACATGCAGAGGAGTTTAAAATCTGAATGTAGCACCTCAATGCCCAGTGCAGTCAGGCTCAAGGAGGTAAAAGGAAGTGTTTTCAATACAGGGGTCAAAACACACATTGCATGTGTGGAAAAGAAGGAAACATAGACATATGTGTTTGATATGGATTTGAAAAAATACAACTTAGTATGTCAGATACCTGAATTCACACAAAAGTATTGCTGAGGATGCAGTTAGCTTTATGAGAGTGACAGCCAGTGAATTTACTTAAAGAGAAACATACTGAGTCAGTACCAGATTGGATGTGACAAAAGCCATGAAAGTAGAGCAGAAACAATTGGGAACTGACAAACACTTTGCTGAAGCTATGTTAGTGATCATGACTAGTTAGCTCATAAAAAAATTCTGTGTGTGAAAGTGCCTGCCTCTCTTCCCTTCTTTCTTCTTTCTCTTTCTTTCTTTCTTTCTTTCTTTCTTTCTTTCTTTCTTTCTTTCTTTCTTCTTTCTTCCCTTCTTTCTTTCTCTTTCTTTCTTCTTTCTTCTCTCTCTCTTCATCATTCCAAATGTGTAAATTCATACATTACATAAAACAGATGAAACAAAATACAGTAGATAATGGTGACTTAATTTTGATAGAAAGAAGGATGGAAGAAAGGAAAAAAAGGAGGAGAGAGATGCAACAGGAGGCAGGGAGGGTGACTTCTAAGGTCTTACTGTGACCAAAGATTGAGCTACCTTGAGGGTTTCAGGCCGCAGCAGTCTTGTTCCCTGTGAGACCTGCGTCCAGCAGGGGCCAGAGGTAGCAGCTCCGTTGGAAGTGCTGGTCTGGGCGCCCAGGGCAACTTTCCAGATGGGGCTCTCATTCTGTATGAGTTAAAGTACGCTGACTAGGAGGACCAGTATGTGGATCCAACATGTGGTCCTCATGGAGAAAGCACAGCATGAGCCCAAATCCTCAAGCAGCTTGCAGTGAGTGACACACACTCTTGGCTGCCCGAGAATGACCTCCAGGAACTATTTCCCATACTCACTTAGGGACCTTTTCCTGCAAGGTCTGATGCCACAGGCTTGCAGTGTGGGTGACTACCTGACGCTGCCTATAAACTCCAGGAGATGCTGGTGCTGATGGGAAGCACATAGCTCTGACAGTCAGATAGGGCAGGGCTCCTGTGGACTTTGAATTCCTTACTAGAAGCACAATGCTAAAGATAGCAGGTGCTGAATAAACGTTTTATAAACACCAGAAAAAAATACATTATTAAAATCCAGTAACAAATCTATGTTCCAGAGTAATATTTGTTTTCGAATGGACTTAATTTATTGCTGTAAACTGTATATTTGCATCCTCCCAGAAAGTAATGGAGGCAGCCTATAAGTAAAATATATATACAGGATAAATTGCTTTTAAACATTTAATTGTATTGACTGATTAACTCGGTCTCAGGCTGATGGCTGTTGGGCCTCCCCACCCTAGGGTGGAGCCTGTGTGTGTCTGTATGTCCTTGAACTGGAAGGACTGTTCTCCTAAAAAACACCCTGCCTCGCTCCTCCCGAATTCCGACTGGTCTCCCTACTAATTGGTCTCAATTAGTGGAATCTGACACACTGCTTGTCGATCAGCGGGGACGCATTGTACCCTCAGGAGTCTCGTCAAGGCGGACATTCTCATTTGCCATAGTCTGTCACTGCAGAGCATTAAAATTAGATTCATTATGGCTAATTGAGTCAGAGGGACTAGGACAATCCTTTTTCTCTGTGACTGAAAAACAAGCCAATTCCTTCATTTACACTCAACTGAAGTACCTTGATTTGGAAAGCTTTTCTGAGCTTTCAACAATGCTCTGGCCTAACTTTCTGCTCTGTTCGTTGGAATCTATTGTGGCTTGCATCAGGTACACTGTGGCTAATTCAGTTAACTGGAAGGAGGAAAGGATGGGAAGAATGGGGGAGGGGAAGAGAAGCAAGGGTCAGGCCTCATTAGCTGACGGGCTCTTTTCTTCTGTGTGCTTGAGATTTACAGAGGGGAGGCTGAGTTAACTGAGCATTTATAGCCAAGGTGCAGATAGAACAGAGAGAACAGGCCTACCAGTTTGTCCCCTTTTCAAGTCAGGAAGAGACCTGACAATGATTCCTGGCAGGTTTTGTCCTATGTGAGCTCAAGAGAAACACTGTATTCTGTGGGTAAAAGCAATGGGAAGAACACTGTGTCAAATCAAAGAACTTTCAAAAGACTTTCCTAGTTCTGAAAAAGGTGTGATAAAACCAGTACAAAGGAAGCTGAGCCCCTTCTTGGAGGCTTCTAGAAGACACTGAGTTCTTATCTGGAGCACAGAGTATTCGAGGGCCATCAGGTTGTTTATTTAGAAGAATCACTGAAATCATTTTCAGGGAAGCAAAGGGAAATTGTAGCTGGGAAGGCAGAGCCAGGCTCCAACTTCTCCTAGAGACCCATTAGAAGTATGATCAGAAACACAGTAGGGCACACAAGACTACATAAGCATGTATATGGGACCCAGCACCCAGGCCTACGAAATAGTGTATAGCTGTCTTTTTATTACTATAAGAAAACAACAGAGGCAAAGCTTTTATATACAAAAGAAAAAGAAGTTTAACAAGGTGTGGAGTGCATACTTTCATAACTTTAGCACTCAGAAGCCCAAGGCAGGAGGATTCTGAGGTCAAGTCTGAGATCAGCCTGGGCTACACAGTAAGTTCAAGGCCAGTCTGAAGTATACTGTGAGACTCTGTCTCCAGAAAGAAATGGGAAAAGAGAAGTTTAAGTTGGCGCCTGGATTGGGAGGCTTTAGTCTACACAGCACAATGCAGCCTCTGGTGGTAACCCCTCCACGTCACAGCAGGAACTTGTGGGTCCCTCTCTGCAGGAGCTCTGTCCCTCTCCTTATAAAATCACCAATACTTGGTCATAGAAACTCTATGTTAGTGCCTAGCAACTTAATGTAATTGCTTCACAGAGGCCCGGCTCCCTAGTTGGTCTAAGTTCCTGTCTTTTTACCACATCATTACCATAAAACTTTGGGGACGGACTTGCAGGAAGGAGGGGTGAGGGGTGAGGTACAAATTCTATTTAAACCGTTACACCTTGCTTATTGGTGAAGCCACCTGAGTGGCACTGATGTCTTGAAATGTGTTCCTATCACCTTGAACAAGTCAATGATAAACACTTCTCTCAAATCAGATTTTACTCACTTTGGTTTGGTGTCTTGAAGCTGGGTCGTAGTGGGATTATTACACAACAGAAAGTGGCAAATGCTATAAATCAGGACTCTTAGAAGTGATAGAGCACCCACCGGCATACTGGTGCAGACTAACAGCCTCGAGACGCTGCCCACATCCCAGAACTGAGGCCTAGAGGTGTGTCAGGGTAACACAGAATGCTGCAGAAATGGTTCATTTCCCGTCACCTGCTATCAACGGGGACTTCAATGCCACACAGCACAGGAAACAAATCACCCTGCAGGCCGCTCACTACTCTGGCAGTCTGCATTCCCACGCCAACAGTATTTATGGAGGATAGAGAGACTGCATTGATGCTAACACACGTATGAGAATTATATATCACACCATACAGCATTTCACCCACTGCAGGTAGAAAAGTCATCTGTGTGTTTGTGGATGTGTGTGGGTACTGGGGGTGGAGACAGGTCAGGGAAATCCTGGTTCTGTTATATCTAAAATAAAAATAAGCTAAGGAATTTGATGGGTGACCGGGGCCCAAGTTGGAATAACTTCCAAGATATGCAGAGCCTGAATGCCATAATCATACATGCTGCACCTATTTGTTTATTGCTTAGAATAATAACAATTTATTTTCTTACAGCTCTGAGCCCCTGAGGTAGAAAATGAGCCTTACAGGGCTGAAATCACACTGTTAGCAGCGCTGGTTTACTTTGGAGGTCCCAAGGAGAAGTCATTTCCTTGACTCAGCTGGTTGCTAGATGCTGCTGGCTCTCCTTGGTTAACAGCCACGTTATCCACTAGGCACGGTATTCATGAGAGTAAGCCCTGGGGTATTTTGCAGCAGTGTGAGGGGTGCAGACTGAGGCTCACGCACAGCCACCTAAGGGGGATAACTGTGTGTGAAGTACCCACGAGCTCCTGAAGCTCTACCCGCGACTAAGCAGAGAAAAGCTGGCCTCACTGTAGATGCCACTGAGGCAAAATTAAGGTGTGTGACCTGGCTGAGGATGCCTTCTTCTGTGTCCACTTTTGGCAACATCCTCTAAGGGGTAAAAATTAAAATAGCTACTATCTCGAAGAGTGTTTGGGAATTTCACTGAATCATCTCTGGCATCTTTAGAGAAAATGCCACTAATTTTTTTTTTTCAGAAGACAAAATTTCAGAGAGGGAAGTCACTGGTCCACTGTCAAAGAAACAGACAAGACACACACAGTCAATATATAGCCAGGTACTCAAAATGGACCACATGGTACCTTGCAGCAGCCCTGATTGCCTCCGCTGAGACAGATCCCCTCTCTGCACAGCTTGACCTGGAACAGGGGACCTCAGAACTCTTCGTACCTGGCCTCAGCATACTCTGCCTTACTGTCCACAACTTCTGTGTGACGGTGGGTTCCTCCACCCTGGCCTCATTCCAAGACATTTTTGAGGTGCTTTCACTTTGCATGTGCTATTTCTCCATCCTCTGCTTATTGAAAATTCAATCACAATCCGTAATTTATCTCCACCATCATCCCTTCTGTGAAGGATTCTAGACTTCTCAGGAGTATTATTCTTTTCTCACTTTACTTTTTATTTTACTTAGACCTCATTTTTTATTGTTGGGGCCAGCAGCGTTTGAGATAGTATGAGTCATACTTATGCCCTTTATCCAATCATGGTTCAGCATTTGCTTTCAGCACCTCAGAATGGAACTGCGTTTGGAGATCAAGGTCTCTGAAAAGGTGGCTGAGTGAAAATGAGGCCGTGAAGATGATGCTCAACCTAATAGGACCAGTGTCCTCATGAAGAGAGGGAATCTGGAGACCAACTGAGGCATCGCGGGCTCATGTGCCCAGAGGAAGGACCATGTGAGGACACAGGAAGCAGGCAACTCTCCACAAGCCAAGGGGAGAAGACTCTGAAGACATCAACCCCTCATCACCTTGATCTTGGATTTTCAGCCTCTGGAACTGTACGAAGTGAATTTCTGTAGTGTGAGCAGCCCCGACTGTGGGCTTTTGCTGTGGCAGCCTGAGTGGACCAATGCCTGGTGGTCTAATGCCCAGTGCTGGTGGCAAAGGGAGCCCACATCGGGGTGGGGGTGACAGCCAAGGACCTGTGCTGAGGGTGCCTGGTCACACAGGCTCTGAGGGTGGCAGCAATGCTCTCTCCAGACACCGGGTAGGAGGCACAGGTCAGGCAGGACTCGTCCTCCTCTCTCCCGGGATGGGTGTTCTCTTATCTATAGATTACAGCTCAGACTCTCTCACTGCAGCTCGTGGGCTCCCCAGATGACCCAGGCCTCTGTGCACTACACGTGATTTGTTCTGTGTGCTGGTTAATTTCTCTCACTTTTCCCTCTTATGGATATAGTGAAGGTGTGTGCCAAGCCGTTTTTATGGGAATAGACATAGTAAGATGCACAGGTAAGCAAATTAACGCATCAGTCCCTTTCCGTTTCTGTGTGGGCAGTAAGAGCACCTAGCGGCCACTCTCCCAGCAGGCGCTCAGGCTGCAAAGCCATGCTGTTAACTGTGGTCCTCATGGGCATGGCGGAGCTGTTGACTCACTCGACTCATAAATTTTCACGTCTGCAGCCTTTGATCTTTTCCCTCTTCCCTCCTCCCCCTACACCATGAGCCATCACCATCCCACTCTGTTTCTGTTTTTGATTTTTTGATAATACTCCGCATACAAATGAAATCATGTGGCTTGGTTTTTGTACTTGGCTTATTTCACTTACCAAAGTGCCCTTCAGATATCTGTGCTATCACAAATGGCAGTATCTTTTTAAAGACTGAATAATATTCCATTATATATTTCTGTAATTAATTTATCCATTCATCTATCAGTGGGCACAGCTGAGGTTTTAAGAAACTCATTGAACTCAAACTGGGCAGGGAGCATGAATAGACATTTTTTCCCCCCAAAGAACACATAACCATACCTCATCTCATTCTGTGTCTGGATGCATATCTCTCAGCCCAAGGCATTAATCCTATTAAGAAGATACTCTCACCTTTGGACCCCATAGAGTTTGCCAATTTTATATACATTCAGTATTTGAGACCATACAACCATCTTTCTAGTGTCTGGTGTGCAATACATACCAATAAATAAGTAAATGATTTTTTAATGAGATAAAATATCCCAAAGTCCTCAGGCTAGTGTCTGGCACACAGTAAGTGCTCAATAAAATGTTAGTTTACCCTCACTGATCATGATGACTGTCACTGAACTTTGGCCTTCGGAAATATTAGTAGATGGTTCCTCATTTCCCCAAGACTATGATCACTGGTTTTGTGAGAGAGTTTAATATTATAAGTAGCAGATTGTACTGTTACTTGTATGGATCTCTTTCAACCCCATGCATTGCCCCATTTTGCAGTGCCCTAAGAATTTCATACTTCTTCATGTGTGTTGTTTCAGCCAGAAAAAGAGGGGTAGGAAGAACAGGTGCAATTTTCTAGGAAAGTCCTCTCCTTTCCTCTCTGCTGTGAAATGACACAACATGCAGAGTTTCCTTCTCATGCTGCGTCTGTTCCTGACATGGGAATAGACATGGGTCAGAGACATCAGTGCCCCGCTGAGGATGTGCAGCACAAACAAGAAATAAGAACTGGTGCTGTGATCCCTGAGATTGCAGGGTTGTTTGTTATAGAGGCATGTTCCGGGGGAAGCTGACTAATCCACTCCGCGAAGCTGTCAATCACTAAGCAAAGACGTGGGTAGAAGGCCAATAATGTCCTTGAAGGATTCTGAGGAGAAGGCTGTGGTCTCTGATGAATAAGAGGCAGGACAGACCCCTGTAGAGCTATGTGAACTCACATATTTCAGCACTTGCAAGCCAGGCAGCATGCAGAGGGGAGGAGGTGCCGGACCGGGGAGACCCTGCTGGGCCCAGGCAGAGGAAGAGATGATAATCTGTCCCCTGCACTCTGCTAATATGCTTTGGAGGAAGAAAATGTGGAGAAGAGTTTAATTCAGTGGTAGAGAAATTTTTGTTTTCCATGCCATGTGTTGTGTACCCTAAAGCATGCAGGTCTGATAAAGCAGAATCAATGTTTTCATGAAGAAAGAGGCCTTATTATTACAGAAACCTGGGGACAGCCGCAGAATTGTGCTACTGCTGCTGCTGGTGACAGCAATGACAATGAGTACAGCAACAGGGCTGAAATCAGGAGAGAGGGAAGGAGGAGGACAGGGTAGAATCCAAGCAGAGCATCCCAACAGTGCTTGTGGGCTCTGTTTTGCCTAGGATTCACCCCGTTCCCCTGCCAATCCTAGTGGCAGGTGGCCGCCTTCTCTCTGTGAGGGTGAAATGCTGTTGCCTGGGTCTCATCAGTGAGCTGGCAGGCAGCACTTGGCTTGCCCAGGAGTGGAAAGGTGGGGGACAAGCCAGGTAGCCCTTCATATGCTGGAGAGCAAGCTCCATAAGAAGCCCTGAGGTTGCCCGGAAATGAGGAAGGAGGCTGGGAAGGCCCGGCTCCCAGGGAGCGGGCACCGGCGCAGCTGTGGCGGCCTCTGCCCACACAGGCGCCAGCTCTGCAGGGAACCTTACTGTCCACTCACACTTCCCAGCCACCCTGCTGGGCCCAAGAGTTCATCGCTCACACAGACCTGCTAGGATCACGCTGAGGGGAACAGGGAACTCTTCCACTTGGAGCACCTACTGTGTGCTACAAGGGTTTGCACCTACTGTGTGCTACAAGGGTTCTATTCTGTGAAGTTTCTGGTGTTAAACTAACTTTTCAGATAATCCTGGGGCTTAGAGAAGTGAAGCAACATGCTCAAGTGCAAACGGAAGCTCAAATCAACAATGATAATAACAAAAGCTGCCAATATGAGTATGCTGACTTGTCCACAGTGAATGACTTGCTTGTGAGGTCAGGTCCTTTGTACATGTTGACAAAATCAGATCTGATGCCCTTTGTCCAAGGCAGCTCAACTTCCCTTATGATGTGTTTCATTAAGACTTGATCAGTTCTAGTTGAGTGTGCTGACTCAGGGAGGCTGAAGCAGGAAGATTGCAAGTTGAAGCTCAGTCTGAGTAACTTAATGACTTAGCAAGACCATGTCTCAAAAAAAAAAAAAAAATTAAGGCCTAGGGATGTAACTCAGTGTGATGGTCTTTGGGTTCAATTCCTAATTCCAGAAACAAGCAGACAAACAAACAAACAAACAAGCCCCCTAAAATATCTGGGAAGTTCTGCTCTAAGCAGACTTTTTTGATTTACACAAATCAAATGCACAGGACTTTTCAACTGGTGGACTGTTTCTTTTCAAGAACCTCAAATATTCAGGCGTCAAGTTACAGATGAATAATTGTATTGACAAAGCAGACAGGGGGCAATTACACTGAAAAATTCACTTATTCATCCACCTATCTGTTCATTCATTTCTTAAAACTATACAGGCATGTAGAGAGAGAGAGAGACACAGAGCAACAGAACAAGCAGGTACATCTATCTTGTACTGGACCAAGAACAGATGAGGCAGAGCTGTGGAAGGAACTGTGCTTGTTGGTATCTGCCTGAGGGAGCTATTGCGAGTCCCAGATTAATTGCTATGTGCAAAGCTGGTGGGCCAAGTCCGTCAGCAGGGTGAGCTTAGGCAGCACTGGAGGTCTTCTTCCTCACCTGTCCTCTCAGCTGAGTTGGGAATGAAACAAGCAAGAAGCAAGCAAAGAAGACAGAAGTTTTGTGAGATGCAGCTCAGGAGCCAGAGGCTGAACTTTAAAGAGCTTACACCTTGCTAAGGAGTGGAGAATTTATTTTGCAGAGAAAAGGGCCACTGGAGTGGGGAAGGTGCGGGGATGGCCCCAGGTTTCACACAGGTCTTTCTTGGTGTGGAGCAGACTGGCATGAAGGCAGTGCTGATGATGTTTCTCCCAGAGAAGGCACATGAGTGCCCCCTCCCCAAGCTGGAGGGGGTGAGTAGCTATGCATAGAATTTGACTTCAGAACTCAGTGAGCACCTAAAGGCAATTTGACTCTGTGACTCCAGAGTGGGGAGGGAGAGTCAAAGATGCTGGGGATGATGTGATGTGGCCATCAGGCACCTTGAGTTTGACAATACCAGAAGATTTGAAAGGAAGGAGATGAGTTGACCTCTGACTGCTGTATGCACCATGTGTGGGCATCGGCTTCTCAGCAAAGCTGTCCAGCCTGCAAACAAGCTCCTAATACTGTCTTCCCTGGAGCCAGGAGGTCAACAAAACCCTGGGAACACACAGGATCATTCAGAACATTCAAAATGAGTAGCGGGAGGGGCAGGGACACCTCCTGGACCTTCCAATAGTGTGCTCCTGTCACTGAGGGTGTAGTCACACCTTGCTATTCAGCTGTTTTGAAATTCACTAAATTTAGCATAAAAATTTTATTTGCGTACCCATCATTTGTTTGGTCCTCATACACAAGCTAGAGCTCATTGCGCCACCCTTTCCTGCCCAAATAATTTGTTTGGTACTTGACATTTCTGATTCTTGCCCCTCTTCCTGGAGCCTATTAACGATGAATACCAAGGTACCACCATACCAAGGAAGGGACCAAATACAGCGTCTGTGCTCTACTCTGACCAAAGCACGAGAGACAGAGAGAGGCCCTGGCTGGAGGAGACCTGGGGAGAAGGAGGCATGAGTGTACCTGCTCAGGTACTTGGTAGTTTGCAGAGCAAACCTCCAGCTCCTCTGCAGAAGGACTGCTGGCTCTGGGAAAGAACAGCTGGGTGATGAGTCCAGGCACTCAGCTTCTCAAAGCCACTGTCAACACCTGCAGCTGGGATTCAGCTCTGCCGATAACTTTGTTACCATGCCTCAGGCCCAGGTTGGATCTGTTTCACTATGGTGACAGGACCAACTCTCCTCTCACTCTTTTCCTGGTGAGCCAATCAACACCCACCTTGACCTCTTCCCAGGTGTCCTGCTAGGAAATGTCCTGGGAGGCAGCAAAGTCCTCATTTGCAAAGTGGCAGCCACTCGTTCAGTGTCAGGGCTAGGATACAAGCAGCTCTTGACGTTCCATCAGGAAGCCCACTAGAGAAAAAAATCAACCCATGACCGGTCACCAAAAGTTATTTTCCATTTACTCAGTCTGTCATTGCTACTGCTGCTGCTGAGAGTGAGAGAGCAAGAGAGAGAGAGAGAGCGAGAGAGAGAGATGAGAGTCTCCAACCTCCTAACATAGTGTCATAGAAACTTCCCATGTGTCTCCTGTCGCTCGCTGTGGCTGCCTGCTGAGACAGTGTTTGTTTCTGAACAGAGCAGGAAAGTAAGGATTTATCCTAAGCCACAATCACTCAAGCAATGAGAAGATACAGTTCTTGAAATTCTTGCCCACTCTGGTATTCAGAAAGAAAGCACTGTATTTTGCAGTTTCCAAGCCTGCTTTCATTTGTTTATTTTTTTTAAAAACCCAGAAAATTGCATTGGCCAATATACAGTATAGTTATTCCTCATTCTCCTGAAAAATCAGTAAGAACATTTGCCTAGCATCATAGATTTAACTACTGCCAACCCCTGAGAAAGATGATGCTGAAGTCCCAAACCCCAAATACCTCAGAAGGAGGCCTTCTTTGGAGACAGCGTCCTTATATTGGGAAGCAAGTTAAAATAAGGTCGTTGGGGTAGACCTTAATTCCGTTTGATTGCGGGCTTTTTTTTATAACAAGGGGAAATTTGGATGCAGAGACACACATGTGCAGAGAAGACAATGAGAAAACACAGAAAGGAGGCAGTTGTGTGACCACAGTGATGCATCTTTAAGCCAAGGGATGCCAAGGATTGCCAGGAAACCAGAAGTTAGGAAGAGCCCAGGGAGGATTCTCCCTTAGAGCAGCCAGGGAGAGCATGGTCCTGCCCACGCTTTGATTTCAGACTTCCAGCTCCTAGAACTGTGAGAAGCAAAAACATCTGTTGTTTTCAGCTGCCCGGTACTTGACTGTTTTTCCTCAGGAAATCATCCATTTAGATGAGTGGTTCTTCTTCAGAGACCCTGCCAGCCCTTCCTTTGACTTTGACTTCTGCCATAGACTGAGCCGAATCCCCTGCCTCAACTTTCATATGCTGAAGCCTCAGGCCACAGTGTGACAGTATTTGGCAATAGCACCTTTCAGGAAATAATTAAGACTCATGAAACCATGGAGTGAGATTTTAACCCTTCAGGACTGGTGTCATAAAAAGAGGGAAGTGTCTCTTCATGCACACCCAAAGGAAAGGCCATGTGAGAACTCAGCAGATGGCTATCTATAAGCCAAGAAAAGTAACTTCACCAAAAAACACATGTGCTGGCACCTTGACCACTAATTTCCAGCCTCCAGAACTCTGAAAAAAATGAATGTCCATTTGTTGTGGCATAGGCCACTACCTTGCTACATGTATGCTGTGTGTATGGCTTCAGTGAGAATCCTTGTTGTATTTCCCCAACCCTTAGGGACAGTGACCCCCCCCCCAACCCCAGTGGCAGCACAATAGTGCTAATTTTAAATATTTGTACAAACTTGCATTGACTGTTTGCCCACATCACGTGAGGCAAGGTGTTAAACACTTGGGATATCTTGTCCCTCACTGTCCCTTCTGGAGAATAGCAATTACCACCCTCAAAACTTTCAGAAGTGCTCACCAAACACCAGAGACTAAGGTAACCCACCTGGGAAATGGAGAGACCCAGATATTATTAATCCTAGAGGAATCCAGGCTCATCCTTCTGTACTTCTTGTCTTTGGAAAAACAATTAAATGACTATACACAATACTGCACCACCGGAGCTTCCCCATCTTCCCTGTGCATGCAGATCACTGGGGGATCTTGTTAGAGAGCAGATTTCCATGCAGCAGGTTTGGGGTGCGGTCTGACAGGCTGCCACGTGACCCTCCTGTGGCAGGTCTGTGGGCTGTTCTCAGGGAGCGAAAAGTCTACACAATAGGACTTGACAATACTATGCTTTGTCTTCTAATTATCCCATAAAAGAGCTCTTCATCCTTCACTCACGGTGTATGGGGAGCACTATTGCACATTCATGGCTTCCTATACTCCCAGCACTGTGCTAGGTACCACCAGAAATAGTAATTAAGAATTTAATCTTATATTCCTTGAGGATATTGGCTGAGATTTTATAACTTGTTTGTCCTTGAACAACCAACATCTAAGGGGCTCAACACATATTTACATTCCCTACTTCTAAAAAGGAGTGATCAAAGAACAAAATCATGACTGAAATTTGCTCCCCAGGTTTCTTAACCAGCTACTATCATGCATTCTGATTTTCTTTCCTTGCTAACAATGACCCAACTTTATTAAGCACAGCCCCAAACACCACGCCCCCAACTTCCATGCAGGCTGGGTTGATCATGTGATGTGTTCTGGCCAATGAATGTAAGAGGAGGTCTTTTTGGTTTTCCTCATGAAAGGATTCCTGCTCTCTTTCTGCATGGACTTAACGTGCAACAGTGCAGTGTTTTGTGATCACGGTAAGCAACATGAGGGATCCCCAGAATAATAACGGACATTGGTCCTGGCACTGTGAACTCCTAAAGAAGCATCAGCAGCTTCCTGATTCTTACACTTTATGTGGCAAAAACAAAATCCTCTCCTTGAAGCCAGTTTAACTGGTTATCTCTGAATATAGCCCAAAGCTATATTTAGACTCTTTCTCAGACAAGGTCATTCATGGACTAATTGTACAGTTGAGATCATGATAATCTATTTAGAAGTTATAAGCAAAACTATACCAGACTTGAAAAAGTTATGTTTTCAAACTTAATTCTACCCAAAGAACATTGGAAGCAAAGGCCATGGCTTGACCTTGGATTCTGTTAGAAATGAATATTCTGTCTTGTTTTAATATGACTTTGCTTTCTAATCCAGAGTCTACTAGTCCATTTCATAAAACTAATACTCAGGAGCTGGAGTGGAAAGTGCTAAGTCCTAAGCTTATCTGCCAGAGGCTAGCTTAAGCTTGACATTCTACCTGGGTGAACGGAAAGCCATTTAGGATGCATTTGGGGTTATTTTTGAGTTGCAGCCTCTACATTAGCAATGACTCAGAGCTATAAATCACCTGGAAAGCCTAGTCTAAAAACATCAATGGGAGCTTGGTTTCCAATGTAGGCTTTCAATGTTCATAGAAAGAAAATGCAGAGGTCTACATCCTGCTTTCTTCCATTCATCTTAACACATACCTCACTCTTCACCAGTTAAGACAGATGTCAGCCTAAGCAAGTTCCTTCATTTCTCTCTGCCTTAGCCACAGGACATAGAATAAAAGTCTGCTTTTATTAGTATTTTACAGAGGCTTAATTTAGATTAATAACACTAATTATGTACTTATGCATATATAATAGAATCTCATTTTATGCTGAATTTAGATCCTGAAAGTGGAGAAGCATGCAAACATTTCTTTAATCATAAAAAAATCATTCTTAAAGATCTCCAGAATTCTCTTAGATTTTCAGGACCTAGTGCTTCTGTTTTTCAGCAGAAAGGAATAAAGGTCCTTTCTGTTCTTAGCAATTCTGTTTTAGCAAAGTCCTGTTGTTTTAAGCAATAAAGGGAAAGGTCTAATTTGACCTGTGGGAGAAATATGGAGTGAATTAATTGACTGGTCAAATAATTTATTGTCCAAGCCTGACAACCTTTGAAGACAAAAGATAGAGCTATTAATAATTATGCCAGAAAGTGAGTGTAAACACAGAACTGGAAAAGCAAAGACATGTGGTCATCCTGTTAACCAAGCTGCATCTGCAGCTTTCTCCCAAATGTTGGGACTCTGTCCATGAAGGGGTGACTCCACTCAAGGTTTTGCAGATGTGAAATGACTGTAATGATCCTGAATGCGCTGTCTGCTGTGGCTTCTGTGCCACTTAGTCCATCCTTTATAAGATGGGTGAGTTTTCTTCTTGTAAAAAATCAAACAGAGCCCAGAAGGAGTTCAGTGTGCGTCAGACCAAATAGGTGGGTGGTTATGAAGTCAAAACTATGTACCATTATTCCTTTGAAAAATATTTTTTCCTTGGCAGGAGGGCGAAGTAATTTTTCCAAAAGGCTGATTCTAGGTCTGGGAACTTAGCTCAAGAAAAGCTTGGTCAGAGTTCCTAATAATCAACCCCCCCCCCCATTTGGGGCTGTCATCTAACAGTGGGTGGGAGCAGGCTAGTAGGAAGACAAGAAGATGCCCTCTGATGTCTCTCTCAGAAAGGCACTCTTCATCCTGGGCATTGGGTAGACATATGTAGACTGATTATTTGATTTTCACTCTAAGCCTCCTGCTGTGTTAGTGTGGGGGAGGCACAAGCATTTCTGATTGCCCTATGCAGAGGAGAAGCACATTCATCCACTGTTGCCTGGTAGGGCTTCTGCTTCAGAGCCTCATAGAGATAGAGATGTGAAGAAGCCAAGCGATGAACCCATTTATGCCAGGAGCAGATGCCAAGTGGGCTAGGCTGACAATGATGCATAGATTCACACATCACACTACCTCAGGCAGAGTTGGGAGCCATCAAGAAAGGAACAGGGTGATGCCACTGAAAGTGACTTAGAGAGCTGCTAACTTGTTCTGATGAATCAGGGAAGGACTTTCTAAGGAGGTGCTATTTTGGCCAAGATCTAACTGATCTACAGAACCCAGCCCCGCAGAGATGTGTACAGCATTCTGAGGACAGTGACAGGTAAATGCCAGCATTCTGGACTGGGAGTTTACACAGTAAGTTCGGGGAATGATTGGCGCCTGGTGAGTGAAGGCGAGAAGGCTAGTTCAGGAGGTGCACGGCTGTGTGAGGTCTGATTTTGCAGGGCTTGGTGGGACATTCAGAAAGCTGTGTGCTTTCTAACTTCACTCTCCTTAACTGCATCACTGCTAGAAAGAGTTTTCTGGGACAGTTGTTCAAAATCACACCAACTGTTTTCCTTTGGAAAATATTTGACTCTGTCAGAGAGCAAACGTTTTGAAAATCTTTCCTAAGGGCAAATTGTGTCCCAAGTAAATGCAGTTTACACATGACCTTCATGATTTAACCCCGACATACAAAGCAACCAACAGACCTTTGAAATTTGAGATCTTCAAAAGCCTTTTCCTGCAAGTGAAAAAGGAGGAGGAAGAGAGAGGAAAGTAAGAGAGAGGGGGGAAGAGGAAGAGGAGGAGGAGGAAGAAGAAGAAATGATTGCTAACGAGAGTGAAAGGGACCAGACTGAAGATGCCTGAGATTAATGTTAAGAATTTGGATAAGAAAATAATTATGACCATCACTGTTTGAACGTGTGCTTATGATAGGTCCCATCTTAAGTGATTTAACTGCACTTTCTCTTTATATTTTTTTTAAAGAAAAATGCTAAAAGTAGTAATAAAACAGAGTTTCAAAATAAACTAGTAGGAGAGTAACAACAATTAATACATTGCATACTGTGATATTCTTAATAGTTGCTTGAGTACAAGATATAAGCATGAAATGTCATCCAAACAGTATTAGTGAAAACCTTTCTTTTCAATGAATTAAGAGATAGTAGATGTATAACTATCTTGACTATCGTGTGTGTGTGTGTGTGTGTATTTCCTTTATACCTTGCCCCATTCTCCCATCACAGTTTTTTTTTTTTCATTTACATAGTTTCTTCCCAACATCTATTGTACATTTTGGAACTTATTTACTCATTTTGTTTCTCACACTAGGGAAACAATACGATGTTTACACTTTTTTTTGGGTACTGGGAATCGAACCCAGGGCCTTGTGTTTGCCAGGCAGGTGCTGCACCACTTGAGCTCCATCCCCCATTGATGTTTATACGTGTGGATCTGACTTATTTCACTTATGAGAATGCTCTCAACTTACATCTATTTACCTATAAAAGTCTCAAGTTTATCCTTCTTTATGGCTGAGCAGTAGTTCATTATACAAAAAAAATCACATCTTTTTTATCTATTCTACATTTGAAGGGCATTTGGTTGATTTTAAGATTTATCTATCACAATTGTGCTACTATAAACATGGGTGCATATATATTACTGAGGTATCATGTCTTTAATTCTCCTGGGGAGATACCCAGAAGTGGAATAACTGGGGTGAGTGGAACTGCTAAACCTAGTTTTTTGAGGACTCTCCACACTGATTTCCACAGTGGTTGTACCAGGCTACACTCACACAAAGTGCAGAAGGGTTCTTCTATCCCCACGTGCCCTCTAGCGTTCTTTGTTGATTGATTTCTTGAAGATAGCCATTCTTTCCAGGGTGCATTGGAATCTCAGTGCTGTTTTAATTTGCATCTCTCAGATGACCAATGAGGTTGAATATTTTTTCAGATATTTATTTGCCATTCGTATTTCTTCATTTGAGAAATGCATATTCGTCTCAGATGCCCATATATTATTTGGGTCTTGAAATTTTGGGAGGCCGATTTTTTTCCCAGTTTTTTATATGTTCTAAATTTAAATCCTTTGTCTGAGGGACAACTGACTATAAATTTTTGCCACTCTGTGGATTGTATTTTGTTGGTGATTTGTGTGCCAAAGCTTTTTTTTTTAAATTTTATTTAAAGGGGGGGAAGCAAAACAGAAAAAAGGGTAGAAACAATACAGAATTAAAAAAAAAATAAACAGTAAGAAAGCACTATTTGATACATTACATACTGTCTTCTTGGATATAGTTGTTCAAGTTACAAAATTAAAGCATGCAAAGTGGACAAACAGTGAGGCTGCAAACAGTTCTGTTCACCGATCCAACAAAAACTTAGTGGCATGGTTATCAATCCTACACACTTAAGTATACATACAGTTATCTCTTTTAGAGCACTTTCTTTTCCTCCTCTTGCTTTTTTAAAAAATTTTTTTATTTAAAGAAAATATTTTGAAACAGTGGGTAGAAACAATGCAAAATCTCAAAAACAAAACAAAACAAGACAAAAAAACCAAAAATAGTAACCAGTAAAAAATCACTAGTTGATAATTACATACTTTCCTCTTAGATGCAGTTGTTCAAGTTACAAATTAAAGTCCACAAAGTGGACATCCAAACAGTGAGACTGCAGTCAGTTTTGCTCATCCATCCAACTAAAACTTTAGCAACATGGTTATTAGTCCCACACACTGAAACATACATGCAGTTATATCCTTTAGAATACTCTTTTCCTTTTTTTTCTTTACAATAGCTATAATCCATTTTTGTAAACTACTTAGAAGTTCTACACATGTATAAGTCTCTACACATATACCTAGCCTTTCTGTATTAGAGGGAGAAACAAATCAAAACAAGTCAGTGATACAAATTCCTAGAGAAACATGAAATGAAAAGAACATACAAAAACACAACACTAGGTGATCTACGGTAGTCACTATGATGTCTCTTGTTATTTTAAATAAAATTGTCTATATCATCAAATATAAACTTAGCATTGCTTTACACTATTAATAAAATCTAAACATTGGAGACATTATAGGACTTTAAAGGCAGTTAACAATCAAACCAGTATGGGTGTCCTATTGAATCCTGTCATTTTCAGAGTAGTTGCCCCTACTCTCCAACTTGACACTCTCAAGCATACCAGATTCAAATAAAATCAGTCAAGATAAAACAGTGATATAACCAATTTTCTCTGTCCTATCTCTGCTATGCTATTTTTCTCTGTTATTTGTTTACTTTTCTCCTTCATTCCACTGTCTTCCCCTTTCTTTGAGGCCTTTCTGCCATTATTCCTGGAACCCTGGTGATTTTCTTCTCTCTCTCTAGAATGTCCTTCAGTATTCTTTGCAGGGTTGGATTGGTGGTCACAAACTCCCCCATTTCCTCTTTGTCATGGAAATATCTTGTCTCTCCATTAATTTTGAGAGACAGTTTTGCAGAGTACATCATTCTGGGTTGGAGGTTATTTTCTTTCAGGACTTGGAATATTTCACTCCAAGCTCTTCTTGACTTGATGGTTTGCATTGAGAAGTCTGCTGTGATTTTGATGAGTTTTCCTTTATAGGTAATCTGTTTCTTTTCTCTGATTGCTTTTAATATTCTGTTCTTGTGATGGACTTCTGGAATCCTGATTATTATATGTCTGGTTGTAGATCTGTTTTGGTTGTAGCTGGCTGGAGTTGTATATGCCTCATTTATCTAAACTTCACTTCTGTTACCTATGTTTGGGAAGTTTTCCTTAATTATTTCTGTGAATAGACTTTTTATTTCATTTGTATTTGTTGCTGCATCTTCATTCACATATTTTATTCTTAGGTTATAAATCCTCTTGTCATCTTCTAGCCTTTGTATCATTGCTTCCTGGTTCCTTGTTATTTTTAAGAGTTCCTTCCTTTCATGATCATACTTTGCAAATCTATCTCCAAGTTTTGAAAGTTTGTCTTTAGTTTCTGTTAAAAGGTTTTGCCAGGTTTCATTGGAGTTTTTAATTTCCTGATATTCTCTTTGGATCAGTTTCATATATTCTAGATTTTGTTTATAATCTTCATCAAAGGCTTCTCTCCTTTCTCTGGGTTCCTCTATTTTTTCATTTGTGTCTACTTGAGGATTACCCAGAACTTCTTTCATTAATCTTCTTATATCTTGCTTCACCTGAGTTATAACTTCAGATTTAAATTTGACGATGAGGTCACAGATGTATTTATTTCCGATGAGGTTGTCTCTGACATTACAGGTTTGCTGCTTTCAACCTCCTCTGCATTTACCTCTGTTGGGCTCACTTTCCCTGGTTCTGCAGTTGGGGACCTTTTGCTCTTTCTCTGTCTTGTCATGTTTCTGGCCCCCTTCAGACAGGTGGGTGGTGCAGGTCTCTAGGCCTTTCATATTGCTTACAGTTGTTCTGCACTGCACTTGCTAGGGAAGTACCGCCCCCCAGTCTGCTGCGGATCTGCGAGTTGCACGCTGAGAGCTTTCTCTCCCCCCCATGCCAGTCAACCAGTTTATGCTTCAACAAGTTTGTGTGTTCCCTGGGGATGCCACTGGCCCAGAAAAGCCTCATCCCTGGCTTTTGGGTTTCAACCAGGGGTGTGGCCCTGCCCAAGCAGATCCCACCAATCTGCTTTGGACTAGGAGTCATCAGTGGAAGCTACCTCAGGTTTTGATTCAAGCCAGCCCTGCCCAACTCCAAAATGTCACCCAGTCAGTCCTCTGGCCTGGGGAACCCAGTTCCCATTACTCACCAAAATTCATGCAGCTCGACTGGCCGTTTCCACTCCCTGTCTCAGGGCCTCCCCCAGCCAAGGGCCTGGAGCTCACCAACCTCCACTCTTGGCAGGGCCATGATCTCAGCTCGATCGTGAGTCACCTGACTTTAAGACGTGCCAGTACAGCGATTGGGGCTTGCCCAGCTCCAGCCCTCTGTCCTCACTACTTCTTCTTCTTCTTCTTCTTCTTCTTCTTCTTCTTCTTCTTCTTCTTCTTCTTCTTCTTCTTCTTCTTCTTTCTTTTTTCTTTTTTTCTTTTTCCTCAGTTTCTTCCTGGGTCTTGAGAATTTCTCTCCTTTTGTCTGGCTTTCTCCATGTTGCCAGATTCCAGCATCTGAGTTGTTTTTATTTTTTATTTTTTCCTCAGAGAGGCTCTCTTATCGTGCCACCACTCAGTCAGCCATCTTGCAATCCCAAAGCTTTTTAATAAGATAAGATCTCATTTGTTGATTCTCTGTAGCATTTACTGTGCAGTCTGGGTTTTGTTTATGAAGTCTCTGCCTATACTTATGCCTTCTAGATTTCTCCTGATTTTCTCTTCCAGTAAATTTAGTGTTTTCCTTTTAATATTAAGACCTTTGATCCATTTGGACTTTAGTGCATGGTGACAGATGTGTCTGGTTTTAGTCTTAGGCATGTGGAAAGTGAGTTTTTTGGCACCATTTATTAAAGGGGCTTTCTTTTAGTGCACATGTTTGGTTCCTTTGTCAAAGATAAGGTGGCTGAGCATATTTGGAATTGTTTCTGCATCTTCTATTCTGTTGAACTGATCCTCAGGTCTGTTTTTTTCCAGTACCATGTTGATCTTATCACAGTAGCTTTGCAGTACAATTTCAAGTCAGGGATCGTGATGCCCTCTGACTTGCCTTTGTTGTTCAGAATTGCTTTTCTAGGTCTCTTCTGGTTCCATATGAATTTTAGGAATTTTTTCTCTAGTTGTGTGAGGTGTGCTAATGGTTTTTTGATTGAGATTGTTGCTTCCTCCTATTCATGAGTAAGGAATATTTTTCCATTTTCTGATATCTTCTTTGATCTCCCTTTTCAGAGTACTATAGTTTTCAATGTACTTTTTCTTTTGTTAGATTGATTACTAAGTATTTCTTTTACTTTTCTTTCTTCCTTCTTTCTTTCCTTCTATATTTTTCTGGATGCTATTGTAAAGGGCGTTGTTTCCCTAATTCCTCTCTCTCTGAGAATTTGTTACTTGTGTACAGGAATGATATTGATTTTTGAGTTTTGACTTTGTATCTAGCTACACTACTGAGCTGGGTTATTAAACCTACAAATCTTCTGGTGGCCTCTCTTTATAGGTTCATAGTGGCAGGAAGAATTCTAAGGTAGCTTCCAAGATCCTCGCCCCCCGCATAATTCCAAGGACTGTGACTGTGACAGATTTCACTCTTGTGAGTGGGTTTCTTTTTACAGCCCACTCAACTTTAAGGAGATTATCTGATTGGGCCTGCCCTTATCATGTGAGTTCTTTAAATCAACACCCACGAGTCAGAGACGGAGAAGAAAAAGACAGGGGCGGGTGTAGGGAGGGTCCAAAAGCTGAGATTCTTCATTGCTGTCTCTGAAAATGAAGGGAAAGCACAGCAGGAAATGTGATGAGTCTATGTTGTACTCGAAAGCCCTGCCAACTGAGAGTGGCCCCTAGTTGCCAGGCTGCAAGGAAACAGACAGTTCAGTCCTCAGCCATGGGACCTGAATTCTTGTAGCAACCTGAATGAACTTGTGGAAAACCCTGCCTAGCCACACCTTGACCGCAGTGCTATGAACCCAGCAATGCTATCCCTATAGAGCTATGATATAAAGGTCTTGTTTCAGTCTCTAAACTGGTGACAGCCAGATAGAGCCATGGGAATCTACTTCAACTAGAATAACCTCACAGGGTCAGTTTAGTCTGGTGACACCCAAAGAACATGTAATGATGAGGATGAGGAGCATGAAAGTGACATGAAGATGTTACAGGGAGCACACACTGCATGGACATTGTCACAGCTGATCCTCACACCAACTTTACAAGATGGGAGCAAGCACTTCCACGGCAGTAAAGGAAGTCCAGGATCAGAAACTTTCATATCCAGGCTCAAGGTTCTGCCATTAGTCACATCGTGAACAGGATTCCAATGCTGGAGTCTACCTGGCCCAGTTTTGTGCATTCTCTCTCTCACTCCCCAGCACCACCTCCCCTGGGCTATTCTGGACATCAGATACGGCTGCAAAGATGAAGGACCCAGGAGCAGCCAAGGGAGTGGTCCAGGAATGCAGGGGGCAGCGTGACCACCGGCCTGGTAGCTTAGGATGGGGTGAAAGGTGTAGAAAAATGAAAAAGGGTAGTTTGTTGTGGACTTATGGTTTAATGGTTATGATTTCTTGATTCTAAAGAATGCAGACTCAGCTTAAAAACATGTGGAAATGAATTTATTACTAAAATAAAAATAAAACGATCTCACATCTCACAGCATTACTGAGCCAAGACTACGGGTACTACCAGAAAAAGGCTCAGACATCCCCTCTCCTTTCTGCACCTTCCTGTGCAACATGCTTGTTTTTCACTGCCTCTTTCTTTCTTTCTTTCTTTCTTTCTTTCTTTCTTTCTTTCTTTCTTCTTTCTTTCTTTCTTTCTTTCTTTCTTTCTTTCTTTCTTTCTTTCTTCCTTTCTTTCTCTTTCCCTTTCTTCTCTCTGTCCCACCCCTTTGTGTCCCCTGGGTTTTCTCTGTGTATCATGGTCGCCAGTACCTTCCCCAAATACGTCATATTCTAAGTTCTCAGAAAGAGAATGGTGAATGATGGTCTTTGTCAGATTTCCAAGGACACATTCCCAAGGGAAAGAATTTAGTGGCCCAGTCTGTATTAGGGGGCACTCCACGCCCAATCATGTGCATTTAGGGTTCATGTGGTCCTTGTCTGGGAGCTCACAATGCAGCCACATGAATGGAGGAGGGAAGAGAAAAACATGTAATAAAAGAATACCGGGAAGTGTACCCACAACTGTACATGGCAGTGTTGTAGGGCACGGAAACACTCAGGAGGAAAGACAGGATCAAGGTCAAGAAACGCTTCCAGGGCCAGCTTACCTACTGACTGATTAACGGATAGACCAAAAGTCAGGAACCGTGTTAATTATTAGGGGACTGACCCATTGCAAAGAATGAGCCCCTTACGTCATTCTATTGAGGGGATCAGACTCTGTTCCATAGTTAAGTGCAACTGTGAGATGGAGAGAGACTGGAGACACCAGTGAAGCTACGCCTGCCCTGGCTCTGCTCCTGTTCCACTTGATTCCACCAAAAGCTGTCTCCTAATACACACCCCGCTCCTCTCTCTGGCAAACTGATAAGTCCAAAAAGGTATAATCAAACATGTTCTAACACAGGAATAAGGTGACTGAGAGACGGAGGGACTTTGACAGCTCTCTAAGTACCTCTCAAGTCACTGCTTAGAGAATTAAGGTGAATTTCATGAGAACCACTGCTGTATGATGCTGGTGATACAGGGCATGACAAAGTGAGACTCCAAGTAAGCTGAGAAAGGAGAAGGTGAAGAGATTGTTAGCCCTCCAGAAAGCCTGGATACTAGCAATGAAATCAAAGATGGCTAAGTCTTTAGTGTCACCCCATTGCTACAGCTTAGCAGTGTGCAAAGTGTCCTTACAATGATGGTCGGTGGAAAGCAGCATTTACCATGGGCACGAATGATTGAACCAGACCTTACATTTGCCTAGATATAGACAGCTGGTAGAAAGGTCTCAGTTAAAGGTGACATAGTAATTACTGAATTTGAATCTTGGCTCTACCCCATGGTAGCTGAGAGATCTTGCATAAGTCATTTTAATTCTCTGAGTCTCAATTTCTCTTTTGTGAAAATGATACCTGCTTCGTTGTGAATATTTAGAGATGTGATGTAATAACACAAAGAACAACTTGACACATAGGTGACGAAACAGATGCCAGCATTCCTATCTCTCATTTGTTCCAAGTGCAGCCTTTCTAACAGTGTTGCAATCCCAGCTCCAAGGTTTGTTTCATTAGCCTGGACTTGCTCGAGGTCTAAAGGAAATTTTGCCACTTGGGTCTAATGCACTATTTCTGAGGGCCCGGGGAAGCTCCAGACAGAAGGACACATCCAGTAGCCATATGCTGATTTTAGACTCCGGCCACAAAAATCCTCTGCCATGCCAACCTCCCTCCCTGTCTACTGTTCCCAGAACACAGAGTGGACTTTCTTCCCAACATTCTATGCCCACCTGATGCTATGGACATCACAGGATGCCCACGGCCCTGCCAAATAGGAGTTGCCCTGGCCCCACCTCCCCATGAGAGAGCAGATAACTGTCAGCTCTGTTCCCTGAAAAGTCCCAATGGCTGGCCTTGCACATGGCACACAGTAAGCCCTCAAATGTACTTGCAGAGCAAAGGAAAGAACAAGTGAATGAATTCTCAAGAATGCACTGTATACCTGGCATTATGGTAGGTTTCCGTCTTACTAAAGAGAAAGTGACTTGGTGATGTGAAATGACTTACCCAAGGTCTCACAGCTGGAAAATTGCCACCAGCACTCTTACAACCCCAATTATCTGTTTCTGAGAAGAGTGGATAAGTCTTCCCTTATAAAGACACTATGTAGGGAATGATGCTAAATAATCATTTTTATAGTTGTTACTATTATGTTTCACCTCCTTTGGTTCTTAGGAAAACACTGAGTTGTAAAAGGCAGAAGAGTTCTTTCTGTTTTAATTGGCTTGGGAATTTATTCCTCCTGCACAACCACTTAACAGCAACCAAAACTTCTTCTAAAGCAGGAAATAAACTCAGGTAGTTTATTTTTACATGCATAGTGAGAAAGAAGTATCTACTTGAGTCATGTAAAATGGCAAGTATCTCCCATGTGGGTAAGTTGAAGCTGCTGACCTGCATGGTGGTTAATGCCTCTGCTTGCTTTGGCCCATCTGTTTTTTACTGGCCAATTAATGGACACCTACCAAACACCTACAGTGTGCACGACACTGTGCAAGGGATTGCGGAGTGGGACTCATGGAAGACACTCGCAGAGAGGTCTGGAGTTGTGCTGATGATGGTTCACGGGCAACCCGCACATCTTGCTTCATGTCACCTTCAGGGTAGCTGTGATGCTTAGCAAAGTCCAAAGATCTGCCTAATGCCACAAAGTATGTTGGTTAGGGAGCTGCAGTCTGAATGTTGAACTCGCTGATTCCAGAGCTGCAAGTTCAGTCTCTGTTCTCTGTACTGCGCTATCATCATCATCATCATCATCATCATCATCATCATCACTTAGTTTTATAATAATCTATCTCCCTTGTTTGGCTTCCTGACTAGATAGGTGAATTTTAAAGCTCCAATTTGCATACATGCTAAAAATACAGTTTCCATTACTTTTCCATGCACGGTTATATCTCCAGCATCTAGGACGGTGCCAGCCACATGATTAGTACAAACTAAAATTTATTAAATGAAAAATGAATCAAGGTTTTATTGAGTCTTTAGGGCTTAGAGTGCTACTTGACTGTGCATAATTTTGAGGAACATGAAACAATGTTTATATTCATTTTTAGGCACTTTGATTACGAAAGTTGTGGAGAAGTCCTCTGTCTTGGTCATTTTCTTCATCACTTATGCATAAAACACCCACAATTTAAAACAGCAGCTTACTTTAGCTCGTGGTTTCAGAAGTTTCAGTCCATGGTAGGCAGGCTCAAAGGCAGAAATGGCATGGTAGAAGGGTGTCTGAGAGAAGAAAGCTGCTCATGTCATGGCTCATGAACCAGAGAGATAAGGAGGAACAAGGGAGGCAGATGTACCCTTTTGGGCCATGCTCCAGAGACCCCTCTCTAATGAGCCCTCACCTCCTATAGTACTGCAACACCCAGTCAGACTCCAAGAGCCTCACCTCCGAATGCATGAGGATTTGGGGAACATTTTTAACCTAAACCATAACATCCTTCCTTTCCTAGCTTGCAGGTAAGAACATAAGTCTCTCAGACGCTAAGGAGTTAGCTCTGGGTTAGACGGTTCTTGACAGAGAGGACAGAAGTCTACTTTTGATCTTAACACCTCTCTGCTACCCAAGGCATCAATGCCATCTTCAAATGTTTTTGAGGGCAAAGACAATGGAATTCTTGTTGAAGAAGGAATTCTAGCAGACTGGATGCAGCAATCAGGATGGGAAACAGCAGACAGGGGACAGAGGGACCCTCTGATAATTGTGCTCCGTGCCATGGATTTAATGCTTATCCTATTGAACTCATTCTGGAGCTCGGTGACCTGAGGCATGTGAAGGCAAAGTATGTGGTCTAAACTTAGGAAGTTACTGTGTGGTGAGCAAGGACTTGGTTAGATCTGTTAGATCTGATACCGCCTCTCAAGTCTGATGAGTGTCCCTGTGGAACTTTCCAAAGGGAAAAGGAAGTGTGACTGCAGTATTGCCCCAGTGCTTCCTGAGGGAGGGGACAGGACCACTGGCTGGCTTTGAAGCAGGTGAAAAAGGAGTGGGGAGGGGAGTCTAGGCAGGGACATGGTAAAGGCATGGAGTCAACAGGGGATCCCCATGTGGGGTTCTGAGGGTTTCTGTTTGGTGAGAGTAAACATTAGAAAATTCAGTGACTCCTTTCCTTAATCAAAGTGAAGATCTAATGGGGATCTCAGCTAAGAAGACCTCAGAGAAATGGCTCCTGAATCAGTTTGGGAGTCAGTTTCTGGTTCCCAACTTTACAGCTATGTGTCCCTGATAAACAGTAACCTCACTGAACCTCAATTTGATAGCAAAATAAATGGCTCAGTGTGCAAAGTAAGTAAGTGCTCAACAATTGACTTCCCTTTATCCCTGCCTTGATGTGGATTTAGCATAGAAATACCCAGAAAGTAGCCTTGCATCCAGATTCCAAACTTTCTGGAGCTACTGCAGCCTGGGTGAGGTCACTAGTGAATTGCCCCTGTGTCCCCAAGAAAGATCAAGTTAAAAAAAAAGGTGTGTGTTGAGCCTTCAGGTGCCAGGGAGGAGGATACAGCCTAGTGGAGAAGGCAGCATCCTGCATGTCACTGTGCAGATCCAACCACTGCGTCACCAGAGAGGGACCAAAGAAGCTCTTCCGCTTCCTGTGACCCCTGGAGTCTCGGAGTTGGTCAGGACCAGAGAGCCCTAGGCTTGTAAATTTATGATTGATTTCTCCATATTTATTCACCGTCTGGAACAATAATGACTTACCTTTCTTATGTTTGAATTATGTTTTAACATGAAATATATGTTCATATTTATTTAGAAAAGAAAACTCTATACGCTTACCTACCAGAAACAGAAGGAAAGTATAAAAATTACAGTGATAAAAAGAGATTATGATTAAAGTGTAACCAGAGATTGCAGTATTGCAGCCTAATAATCTGAGCTCAGTGCACTTTTGCTTAAGAGGGAATTCAGAGGAGAGGAAAGGAGAGAAGAGTGAAGGGGAGAGGAAGAGGAGAGGGCAGGAAACAGTAATGGCAACTAGTGAATCCTTAAGAGATATTAAAAATATGCCATCACCAAAATGTCACTTCTTCCTTGTAATCAGAAAGAGAATTATGAAAAGTGAAAACCCTGGATACTCCGTGGCTCAGTGCTATCTGGTGTGCTCTTTCTACTTCTTGAAAATATCTCATGAACAAAATCCCCTTTGGGACATGACAGACCCCAGCCTTATCTTGCACGCGGGAAGCAGAGGTTGTGTGTGAGGGTCCATGTTTGGACCTCTTGCTCCCTTCTCAAGGGAGCCCAGGAGCTGGTGATACGGTACAGCTCTCTTTCCTGCCAATATCATCGGTAATCACTGGCAACTCTGGAGCCTTGAGGCAAAAAGAGTTTCATTATTTACCGAAGCACAGTTTTTATTGTGAAGTGACATAACAACAGTGTCCAGCTTGGCCAATGGAAAGAAAATACGGAAAAGCCACAGTGGTGCGACCGCCCCCTCTCACGGGGCCTTCCCTGTCAGCATTGCTGCCGGGTGTTTACTCGCACGACTGCAGTCCCAGGTGCCTGCTTCTTTAAAAGCACCTGGAATGGTCTTGTCCTGTCCCCAGGGACAGAGATGTCTGGGCTCCAGGGACAGAGACGTCTTGTCTTTAGCAGAAGTGCTGGTGAGGAGTGGTTTCCCTGGTGACTGTTTTCACATGGCTGTGTGTATTTTAGTGTCTTCCTTTACAAACTGAGGGTGATCCTGGTGTGTAGAGTAGACACATGTAACCTGGAGAACAGGAACTTCTTGCAGTAGAAAGAGCAAAACCTAAAAGTGTCCCCTATACTATTTTTACTCATTTTACCCTGTCTGGACCTGGGGCTTCACAGTCAAAAGTGGCTGGACCTTAGTAGTTTCTGCACGGCAGGGACCTAGGTAGGGTTGGCTTCTAAACGTAGGAATCACATCAGTTCCTCATCTAGCTACTTTGGACTCTTTAAAATCTAACTTGTGGCCGTGTTTCTCGTGCTTTCTCCTATGGCTCACACCTATTTGTAAGCGTATTATTTAGTTTTATCATTCCAGAGAATCCAGTGCATTTCTCAAAACCCCATTCAGATGTTCCCTCTCAAAGAAAAATTTCACTTTTCTCTAAAACATCTCTTCTTTATGTCTGCAGTCCATACATGAGTAGGTTGTATTAAGCACACAGACATTAAGTAGAAAATAATTATGTGAATACACTTATTGGATTAGAACTATAGTTAGTGTCACAAACTTTTAGCATTTTTGCCACTTCTTCCAGGTCCACTAATGAAGTAAAACAGTTGCTTCCACTAATTATCTTTCAAACTAACTTTCAAGGTAATTCAGGCTTATATAGGCTTTTTATGTAACCATCATATGCACTATATTATTTTCTTAGTGTATGTCTCAGAAGTTAAAGAATATTAGAACACATAGATTATCTCATTATTTCTAGTGACTGTATAATGTTTCATGGTGTGAACTTGTCACAATTTATTAAGGTTTCCCTAGTATCTACACATGGCATTCCATCCTTTCTTGAACAATTACAGCTTGTTTGCTTATCTATCAATTAGACCGAGAGTTCCTTTGGAATAGGATGTGCATCACATTTATATCAGTGGTCCTTTATCTAGAAAAATATCTGTTATAAACAGAATGTCCACTGAGTCCTTAGTTGGTGAATGAATGAATGAATGAATGAATGAAAAGTCAAAGTTTCCCTCTGGAGCCCAGATGCAGAAGTATAAAGCTTTCCTTGCTGTGCTCTGCCTGACCCACTGACCCTGAGAATTCAAATCATGACCAGTTTTCTCACTGAGGGGCCCTCATTCCTTTTAGGGTATCCCAGCTGCTTTCAGGAAGCAGATTGCCTGTCTCATTTTCCAACCCTTGTGCAGACACCCGAGCCCTTTGGGCGAAGGGCATTAAATAAACCTAGGAATAAACAGCTGCTCCCATGTAACCAAATGGGAGATTTCCAATAAATAAGTTCCCGACAAGAGAGAAGAAACATGGGGGGAGAAAAATGCCCCAAGCAGCAAATTTATGAAGCAGCCATAACGTTAATGGAAATAAGTTTGCAGAGGGACGTGCTGCCTTAGCAGCCCAGACCGGGGTGTTGCTGGGCCTTCTTTTTTTTACAAAGCAGTTGTGAAGTTGGAAATATAAACAATGCTTTAAATCATTGTTCAGCAAGAAGGGAGCAATGGCTTTGCTTAGGCAAGCTGATTGCTGCCATGATAATTTTCCCGGTTCATTTGTTCTCTCTCTCCAGAAGCTGAAAATACTGAATGGCTTATTCCAGGCTGTGCATTTCCCACAGCACATGCTGTGACATCAGACTCCTCAGGACTGAGACAGTGCTCTCTTCTCTAAAGGCTCTGTGCTTGTCTGAGCTTTCCCTTCCACCCAGAATGCCCTACTTTACCTCCATCTTTCCTAACCAACCTAATTTCAGCTTCCAGCCCAGGCAGTATCTCCTCCAGGAAGGCCAGGGAGCAGCGACGTATATCACGAGGGCGATGAGCATCAGGACCTGTGCGTGAGACTCACAGCAGTACGTCTCTGTCCAACGGCATGACACTCTCCCAGTCTCATTTTTGCAGTTTACAAAATAAGGAGACTATTGGTATCTATCTCATAGAGCGCATGCAAAGGTAATGAGATCTTTATAAAGTACACATCAGAAGCCACTTACTGGTCAAGAAATTGAAGTCACAGTACCAGTCACTACTATCCCCCTTTCTTATCTGCTGATGCCCCCACTCAAAGCCAACTGGCGTGTCTCCTCTATCACCCAGCATCCTGTGGCT
This sequence comes from Hydrochoerus hydrochaeris, assembly GCA_004027455.1. Classification (NCBI taxonomy): domain Eukaryota; kingdom Metazoa; phylum Chordata; class Mammalia; order Rodentia; family Hydrochaeridae; genus Hydrochoerus; species Hydrochoerus hydrochaeris. The sequence goes on from PVLA01006307.1 coordinate 94,010, forward strand.
GGACCTCTGTGGCTGTTTATTACACTGTCTCCTGGTCTTCTACTCATTTGTACTTCCCCCAGGTGTGATTTTCAAAAGGGCCCAGTGTCTCCTTAAAGGTCAACAAAATCTCCTTTATTAATGTTTATGCATTTTTCTCTCCTCTGTACTCTCTATACAATAAGGAGACTGAGCTAGTTAAGTTTTACATTTGTCGAGATGGATGAGAAAATGAAGTTCAAAGAGGCAGGGTGACTTTACCAGGGTCCCCCTGCTATGACAAAGCCCAAGTGTCCCTAAGACTCTGAAGCACATGATCTTGACAAGTGCTTATTTGCCACAGAGGCACAATAGGCTGAAAATGCTCCGTTCAACATGATGGCTTTGGACAAGGAGGGAGAAATGAAAACAAAAACAGCAAGCAGTGGTACATTGCTGTGAGGCGCCTAGGACCGTGCCAACCAAGTGACAAATACAGCCACTACCCCATCCGTGTTTGCAGTGACCTACAGCGAGCAGTGGGCTGAATTCACTGAACAGAAAGTATAGAATAAGCTGCCGATAGGCTTACATTTCACAACATGGTGGAATCTCCTGCTATTCCACACTGCCTGCCTGAAGTGTGATCATCCCTCTGGCTGCACTTCTGCACTGTATGTGGTAGCCACGTTATCACTCAGCTGTCTTGGCTATGCTTTCAACAGCTGCAGTATTGCCATGCTTGTGTTCGAGTTACCTTCATCACACTCAACCATGGCTCCAAAGTACAACAGAGTAACGCAAAGGATGCACCAGTGCACAAAACACAGGACAGATGAACTCAGGCAGGCCACTGGGGAAGAGCATAACACAAGTAGAGTTCTGCACCTTCCGTCCACTGTGTTAGATGTCCACTAGCAGTCCTATCCTCATGGGTAGTGGAGGACCATTGTGTGGTCATTTAATGCTAATCCGAATCTTAGGAGAGGGCCCTGCTGTCAGCCAGATGATCCAACATCCAATGCTCTCTTGTAGGTCACGCTGCCAGGAAGAGCAGAGCTGGGCTCTAGACCTAAGTGCCTGGCTCCCCAGGTGTCCTGTTAACATCAGGCAACATCACAGCCCTACAAAATACATATACAGAAAATATTTTGTAAGACTAGTATTTCTCATCTCTTCTTTGACTTCCTAGGCATTATCCCCACTATTCTAGGAAAGAGCATTGATGAAATTTTTAGAGTCATTAGAGATTTTTCTATTTTTCCAATAGTAGACTTTGTATTAGTGGCTCCAGAAAACTAAAATCCAGACTCCTTTTAGTCTACAAATTTCCACATAGACAGATAGACAGATAGATATAAGGTAGATAAGATGACAGTGCTGTCCATTCCAATATAGTATCTGAAACTGTATCTTTTTAGTGTTCACCAACACCGTGTCTCCAATGAAAATTAATGCAGCAGAGCTCGGATTCCTTTTCCTCTGACCTCTAGAGGGAGCTCAACACCCTCTCTGGCTCCTTGGGCACAGTGAATAGATTCCAACAGGATTTGTTGACCTGCTGCTTCCTTCTAACAGCAGCAAACAGCCCTGCCATATCCCGTCCGCGTCTTCCCACCCCCACACATCAGTCCACGTGACTCACGTGGGCTGCTCCTCTTTTGCCCCATCAGGAGAGAGTGCCTGCCTCTGACCCAGCCAATCAGCAGGTCACTGCTGATCCTTGCCTATCCCTCCCCTCAGCACTGGCTGAGGACCGACACCCAACAAACAGAGCGAGGTCATCAAAGTGGACGCAGGAGTTGAGGCCGGCTGGGCCTATGCGAAAGACCAATCTGTCCTCGCCAGGATGGCTTGGTGACTAGCCAGGGGCCCGATAGATACTGCTATCCTGCCTCCAGGAGGGGAGGATATGACAGAGAACTTAGTGCACAAGGAGAAATGCAGAGCCAGGAGACGAAGCAGCCAAGAGATTCCTGAGGACATCTTCTGAGCTCCAGACTCAAATAATGGAAAGCATCCTTTCCAATTCTCCAACGAGAAGAAACAGGGAAGTTGACCACGGGACACCATCGAGAAGTAGGGTCATCTATTTGTAGGCCTAAGTTAGCTACATAGTTCACTGAGTGTAGTTATTCCTCCATGCTGTGGGGACATAATGTATCTTTAAAATTTCATAGAATTTTAAATTACAAAGATGAGCTAAAGCAAGGTGACATCACCCCTTAAAATATAAAGAATTTTGTGGGCTTGATGGCCTAGTTTTATATGAACATAAAGAAATCTTTAAAAAAAACAACCTCCCAGGAGATCTGTGTCCTGCCCATGGACATTTCTCCCTCTCCGAGAAGACCCCATGGGACTGTCTCACAGCTCTCACAGGAGGGCAGCTGCTCCTGCCCAGTGCAGGGAGCGCTCGGGGCATGGGTTGGCACCTGCGTGGTAAGTTGCAGCCACCCCTCTTGGGTACTCAAGCCCACCCTCACCCTCCATCTAACAAAGTTTTTAATAGACATTTTATCAAAGGGATCTTCTGTGATATTGAAACTTGAACCCAGGGCCTCTGTACTAAGCAACATCTGCAGCCCATTTATAATATTTTTTGCTTGGAGACAGTGTCTTGGTAAGTTGTTAAACTGTCCAAATCGGGCCAGAATTTGTAATCCTCCTGCTCTGCCTCCCAGAGAGCTGAGATATAAGCATGTACCTCTGTGTCTGGGTGAAGGGGGATTTTGTGAGGTGCAGCTCATGAACTCTCTCAGAGGCTAAGAGGGACCCTTGGACCCGTAAGATGAGCATTTACATTGCATGCTAAAACTCTGAATTCACTGGACAGTGTGCCAGGGGTTGCACGCACTGAAGGCCAGGATCAGAACAGGCTGTGACAGAGCGCTGCACACAGATGTCCCTCTACATGATGCTCTGGACGTTTGTGCATATTAAGTCATGGGATGCCTTTGTAAAACAGAGCGCAGTGTGTGTGTGTGTGTGTGTGTGTGTGTGTGTGTGTGGTGGGAGTTACAGGTGATTACTGGGTTGTCTCAGGTCTGCTGAGCAATTGTACTGTGTGGTTCTGTGGTGTCTTTCGAGCCAGGTGCTTTGTGTCCTCATCAGGCTTCCATTACTCTGTTGTGAGTTAGACGGGCTAGTCTAGCTGCACCACTGGTGGAGAAGTGTGTTGGCCCCAGCAGGTCCGCTCCTGGCTCATGCAGGCTCCCATCCTATTTTTTTTTTCCTGGTTTGGCTCCTATCATTAATATTTTATGTATCATTATAGGCTACCTCATATCCTTTCTGGAACAAGGGCTCATAATAAAATGACAAGGCAAGAGAACAACCAGATACACATCGAGAGGGAGCCAGCCCAGCACTGGGGGCAGGGAAGATTCAGTCACAGCCAAGTACCCATTCCCCTCACAGAACTGTGCATTCACGGGTATATGTCCATCTGCATCTCTGCACGGCCCTCTGTGAGCTCAAGGGTTATCATCACTATATTGATTTATGTACGTGGAAAGGATGTGTGGAACTGTACTACTGACAGGTACATCACCCCTTTCATGTCTTCTGGCTCTTTCCTAGCGAATTCTGTAGATGTTCTTTGTGGTTGTTGGCATGGGTCTCCAAGAGAGTATTTCCTACTTCTCTCTTGCAGGCACCACTCTACTGTGGTCCATGCCAGGCAGCATCATCTATGTTCTATAGCAAAGTCCCCAGTGTTCCTCTTTAGTGTGCTCTGCTCTGACAGTTAGTAATGGTCCTGTTAGTCACAGGTCTCACATTCAGTGAGTGACACTGGTCCACGGGGAACACTGCCCTCCACTGCATCTTGCCTTTGTCTCTAGTTCCTAGGAGGCCAGCCTGGGCATTTCATACTTCACCAGCAGAACACAACACCTTCCCTGGATGAGCACTTTCTGCTGATTCAGAGAGAGTTTCTACTGGGCACTTTGCACCCATTTCTGAAAGTTACTCATTCATCTATTCAGGCACAGCCTTGTGTTATGGAGGGTATTTTGTGATCTGGGCACTGTGTTAGGGGAAAAAACCCCACTGGACCCTCAGAATTTCTCTTCCCAATATAATGTGGGGTGCATTCCCAGGAAGAAAAGACAGTGAACCTGGGCACAACTCTTAGCTCAGAGTCCAGCTGCTGATCTTGGACAGGTCAGCCACTCTGGGTTTTGGGGGCTTTCTCTTTGAAGTACAGTGATGATTACACTGTCAAAGTTAGGAGAATTAGATGGCATAATCGATGACAAGATGCCAGCAACTGCTTATTGGTAAAAACAAGACTGGGCATAACTAAGCACTTACTGTGTGCTAGGCACTGGTAGGTACTGAAGTTATCCCACTTTAGCAAAGAAGAGACTGAGGCACAGAGGCTAGAAGGCCAAATTTATGCATTGTTTATGCACCAGGGTTCGCTCTGTGTGTCTTCAGGAACAGTGTGCCGTCTTGGCTCCTGGCATCATGGTGACCCTCATTCACAAAGGTCATACTCTCCCTCTGCCTCTTCTAAACTTTCTTGTACCTTTTCCTCTGCTTAGTGGGCTTAGAGAAGAGGTCTACAAAAGACACAACGATCAATTTCACATTGGCCTATGCATTTCCTATCTATTGCCTGCCTTTGAGCAGTACCTTCAATCATGCATGGTGCAAGGTGAGCTTCTCCACTGTGAAGGCCCAAAGGGTGTCCCTAAGCCTGCGTGACCTCCATGCTTGAATTCAGGTGCATAAAAAGCTCAGATGGACAGAGCAGATGGGAGCAGCTCCTCTGAAGGAGATGCAGTGGGTAGATTTTGAGAGGCCAAAGCTCCTAAATATGTAAGATTCTGTTGTTAGATGTGTGACCCATAGAGAGGCATTACCTGTGAAACTGCTAAGAGTCTAGATGCTCAGGACGCATCCCTACTAGCAAGTGGGATTCTGAGGTGTGAAGAGGTCCGTGCACCCACTGAAGTGAAGAGTGCTATTCTAGGACAAGAGATGAGGTTGGAATGAGCAGGAGGGTGAATTCCTCCTGTCAGCCTGGCAATGAGGGGTAGGTGTATTTTACTTTATGAGTCAGCAGGGAGTAAGGGATATGGGAATTACAGGGTCACTTAAGGGCCATGCTAGCAATTTTAAAAACCACATGCATAGACAAATTAGGAATAAAGATAATGCACAAAGTGAGGTATACCACCCTATTTCCTGAGAAAGCTGGCATGACCATAGAACTGTTGGATACATTATCACAGCATATATCTTTGTTAATGCCTTTGGCACATCCTATTTAGATTCCATGTGCTTCTCTCCTCTAGACTGTGAGCTCTTTGAGGGCATACACCATTTCTTGTTGCATTTTCCAAGGCTGACAGTAAAAATTTTAATGAATGAATGAGTGGATATATTATTCATCAACAGATGAATGGATAAGGAAAATAGAGTATTATACTGCCATAAAGCAAGATAAACATGAGGCATTTGTAGGTAAATGGATGCAACTTAAGAACTTCATGTTAAATGCAGTAAGTCAAACCAAGCTCAAATATTGCATGGTTTCTCATATGAAATTCACACACATATGAACAAAGAGCAAAATAAAAGAGAAATATGCAGGAAATAGGGAATTTAAATATCTCCCTTAATTACATATTCTGTTGTTTCCAAAACCATTCAATCTATATGCTGATTTGTTTTATCTTACTAGTTTATCTTAGTTCACTGAAAACAAAAGTGTGTGCTATCATCTGTTCATTTCTTTTTTGCAAAAATCTTTTTTGTTTATGTCTTATACTCTGAGTAACTACTTTGAAGATAATGATATCTAGTGTACTAATCATTGATACTCTTTTACTATTTTATTACAAAATTTTAAAAATTTTTCATAAGCTAAAATAAAAAGAAACATACATTATAAAAAATAAAAACTGAGAAAAGAATAAATGAATGAGAACAACTATTTATAAATGGCAGAGTAAGGATTTTGTAATGTTCTGTCTTTGATAAAAGCAACAACAACCAAACTTTTCAGATCTTTGAAAATTAACTGAAACCTAGCAAAGTATGGGTGTTTGTTTAAGAAAATAGGGTGAATTGCTAAGAACTATGACCTGTGTTCCGTTTTAATTTGGCTTTGTTCTATTCTTCTATCCCAGGATCCATGATGGTCTTAAAAATCAACAAACCTACAAATTGCAGTGAAAAACAGCAGCCCAGAAGTTTCAAGGGAGGAGTCAGAGTTCCTCCAAAGCCCAATTCCCAGCTGAAGCCATAAGTTTGTTTGGAATTCCCTTTAAGGGTCTACTTGCATGGTTTGCCTTTATTTGACCTGATTCAGAGTTTGCACAGTGAGAACAGACTTTTCCAAATAGGAGCTTGTTGAAGACAATTAGTGGCAATTGCTAAGCATTGCAGCTACCTGAAGTGTCAGTAACAGTTTTAAAAAACAAGTTGATGAAAACATTTAAAAGAACATCTGTGATACAAGGGCTTTGACCTATTTGAGGAATCTAGAAGACTAAATATGTGTGCAAGGCTGTGAACATGTCCATGGTTGTGTCTATGTCAAAGAAATACCCAAGGAGGCCCTAAATCACATTTTGATGAGCGGAAGGATCTGTGCACAGGGAATGGAACACTGAGGCAGAGGTGTCCGCTGTCTGCCTGAGGGATACTGTCACAGAGAACCCTCAGCAAAAGGCTTGGAGAGTTGCTTGCCCAGAAATTGAAGGGGATTGTTATACTGACCACTAAGCTAACTTGACAAAGACTTGAGTGGCCACACGTGACAGGGAATACAGACTTTACAGAATTAATTAGGGAAATTCACTCAGTGAATGGTAGAAAGAGCCACAAATTTAGAGGAGGATCTACTTTCTAGACTTGTACGTTTTGGTACTTAAATGTCCAGTTTGCAAAAATGAGCTAAGAAAACAATGATAAGACATTACTCATCTACAAAGAAAAATAATCAATGGAAGCCTAGAAACTGCAGAAGCCCAGATATAAGAAAAATTACAGAAAGATTTTAACTCTGCTATTTTAAACATACTTAGAAACATAAAACAAACCATATACAATGATCTAAAATAGGTGAAAACAATGTCTTATTAAATGGAAGATGTTAAAAAGAGAATTTATATAAACATAAAAAAGAAAAGGACATTTTATGAAATGAAAAACTCGTAGAGGATCTCACCATCATGTTGGAACTGGAGAAAGAAATGAACACAGCTTGAAGACAAGTAAAATGAGATTTTAAAGAATTAGTAACAGAAAAAGTAGTGAAATAAGCTCTGCAGAGCTTGATAGATCTGTGGGGCACCATCAAGTGTATTAACATATGCGCAGTGGAAATTTTCAGAGAAGAAGTCAAAGAAAGGAAAAAATATTTCAAGAACTATGACTGAAAACTTCTAAGAATTAAAGAAAAAAGTTATTAAACTAAACTCTGAAGAAACTCAATGAAGTCCCAGGGAATAAGCTCAGTGAATCACTGCCAGCTAACTCATAACCAAACTGTCACTCGTCAAAGACAAAGAGAATTTTGAAAGCAGCAAGACAGAAGCAGCATCATCAACAAGTGAATCTCAATAAGATTTACAGCTGATTTCTCATTAGAAACTATGGTGGCAAGAAGAGAATGGGCCAGCACATGTTAAAAGCCAGAAGAAACATACTGGCAACCAAGGATTCTCTATCCAGCAAAATCATCCTTCAAAAATATGAGACAGATTCCAAGACTAAGACAAACAAGCAGAAATACCCCAGAACTTGTAGCTGGGAGTTCTATCCCTCAGGGAATACTAAAGGAACGTTTACATCAGAAAGAAAAGGACTTTAGACAGTAATTTGAATTCAAATGAAGAGATGATAGCAGTCTTAAAGGCAATTACCTAGATTAAATTAAATATAGAGCACATTATAAATGTAGTTTTTATTTGTAGGTCTTTTTCTCTATAGCAGTAACTATAATGCTATATCCACAGACATCCAGTGTACAAAGATTTAATCTGCATGACAGCAATAACCAAAGGACAGAGGAGCAACGAGCCTATAAAGAAGCATCATTCCTTATGTAAGCTATTAAAATTAAGCTGACATTTATATGAACTAGAAATATTTTAAATTAAGAATTTCATTGTAATCCCCCTGAAGTAATTCAAAAATGGTTATAGAAGCAACAAGGGAATTAAAGCATCATACCAGAAAGTATTTATTTAATATAATAATAAACAGTGATAGAAAAAATAGTAATGAAAAAGATTTAAACATATAGTGAGCATATAGCAAAAGAGTAGATGCAAATCCTACAGTATTAGTTATATTAAATATATTTGGATTAGTCACTGCAGCTCAAAGGCAGAGATTGGTCAAATTAAAAAAGAACTGAACTTTATGCTCATTACAAGACACATACTTTAGATTTAAAGACACAAATAGTTCAGTTATAACATACAGGAAATGACATACCATGAAAAATGTGACCAACAGTGATCTGGGATGACTATACAGTTGTGAGAAAAATACACTTGAAGACTAACCTTGTTATTGTATATACAGAGACAAGTTCCTTATAATGATAAAAGAGACAATCAAACAGAAACAAATAACAATTATAAGTATGTATGCAAATAATAACATTCCCAAAATACATGAAGCAAATAAGACAGAATTGAAAGGAGAAATTCATAATGCATCAAAAATACTCTATATTTTATATTGCAATTAAATATATAATGATACCAGTAAAGACAACTACTCCATGTTCAATTATGGCTACAAAATCTACTTGGTAGATCACCAGTGAACTGCAACACTTTATATAACAGCATAAGCCACATAGACCTAAAAGACATCTGCAGAACACTCTACCCAACAATTGCAGAATACGGAGTCTTCCCAAGTATGCATGGAACATTTCTCAGAATGCACCACATGCTGGGTTGTAGAACAAGTTTAAAATTTCAGAAGATTGAAACCATACACAATATGTTCTTCAATCACAATGCAATAAATTAGTAATCAATAATAAAATTTGGGAAATTCACAAATATATAGATTAAACAATAAAACTGTAAATAATGAAACAGTTAAAGATGAAGTCACAGCAGAGATTAGAAATATTTTGAAATGGATAAAAAGATAATACCATACCAAAAAATTTATTAGATACAGCAAAGCAGTTACCTGAAAAGAGATTTACAGTTGTAAATGTCTATATTAAAGGAACTGCAAAATGAAGAGCAAATAAATCCTAACAAAGGCAGAAGTAATGTCATCTTAAGGAACTGCAAAATGAAGAGCAAATAAATCCTAACAAAGGCAGAAGGAAGAAAAGAGTAATTAATAGAGATGAAATAGAGAACAGAATAACAATCAGGAAAATCAATAAAGCCAAAAGTTTATACTTTGAAAAAATTAACAAAATTAACAGACTCTTAGGTAGAGTAAGTGATCATGAAAGAAAACAAGAAAAAAGAATAAAAGAAAAGATGATTCAAGTTATGAAAAACAGGAATGAGAGGACACCAGTATTAACCTCAAAGAAATAAAAAGGATTACATAAAAATGTTATGAACCATTACATGGCAAATAATTTAGATAACCTAGATGAAATGCATAAGCTCCTATGAAGTCATGCACTACTACTCAAGAAGAAATGTGATATATTAATATGAATAGCATTTAATAAAAAGATTAAATTAGTGACAATAAAACATCCTTCCACAAAATTACTGTGCCTGAATGCCTTGACCGATGAGTTCTATGAAACACTAAAAAAAAGAACACCAATGCTCTAAACATTTCCATATAGAATAACACCAGGCAACTGATTTTATAAGGCTAGAATTAGCCTGAGAATGAGATCATAATAAGACATCACATGAACAGAAATCTACAGACCAACAGTCTTTATGAATACAGGTACAGAATATTCTAATATAATAGTAGTACAATAAATCAAGTAAAAAATTAAAAGACTGCATAATATGACCAAATAAAGATTTTTTCCAGTAATAGGAGGTTAAATATGGATTGGTTTCAATATATAAAATGAATCAATGGAATATGTATATTAATAGAATGAAAGGCAGAAACTACATGAGATTATTTCTGTTATACAAATAAAAGGCATTGCCAAAATTTACGACTTTTCATGGAAAAAATTCAACAAACTACAACTAGAAGGAAACTTCCTCACATAAAAAAATCATTTACAAAAAACTTAAGCTAAATGTTACTCTTAAAGATAAGAGTCAACTTATCATAAAAACATAAGTGTTATAAACATAGATGCAACTAATGACGGAGTCTTCAATGAGGAAACAGGACCAAATGGAAAGGAAAACTATACAGTTCAACAAAAATTACTGGTGACATTAATCCTCCATATACAATAATGGGATCAATGCTGAACAGTATAAATTTACTATACCTAAGAAGCCATGGCTACCCGGTCTTTCCATTTCTATTCAACATTGAGCAGGAGGCTCTGCTCGGGGAAGTCAGACAAGAGAAGAAATAAGAACCACCTGAATTAAAGCATCTCTGTTTCCCACTGACATGATGCTGTGTGATGGACAATACCAATAGATCATCTAAAAGCTATTAGAATTAACAAATAAGGTCAGCAAATTTATAGGACATCAGGTAGGAATTCAAAATTTAATTATATTCTATACATTGCGAAGAACCATTTTTGGAAATTACGGAGGGGATAATTTAATGGATAGTAGCATTGAAAGTATAAAACTTTTATGAATAACTTGGACAAAATAAGTGCAAACTTATATACTGAACACTATGAAACAATGAAACTACATTTTTACAGTACGAATAAATGTAAGGCATCCTGTGTTCATGGGGCAACAGACTTCATACTGAGAAGGGGAAAACACTCCCCAGAGTAATCTATAGGGTCAACCCAACTCCTGTGGAACCTCCAGCTGCAGAAATTAACAAGCAACATTCAGCTGACTGGTATCTCTAGTTTTCTTTTGCAGTTACACAGGTGCATTTCAAATGCAGTGAAATGACACCAAGTACATAATGCCTTCTGTATATTCCCTTCTGTGAACTTGGGTTGGAAGTGCTACGCCATCCTGTCACACAAGGAAGGAGGCTAGCCATTCATTGAACAGTTACTAATTGACATGTACCATGTGTCAAACTTTGGTGTATGAGCTGGGGATATAGCTGTGATCAGAGCAGGAAAACAAATCCCACCTCTTAAGGAGCTTACATTCCATTGGGGGTACAGGCAATTTAAACACTGTATACACATTATGTCAGATTGTGATAAGCGCTACAGATAATAAGAGGAAAAGGGATTGAATGTCTGGCTGGATCTGGAGCCTTAAATATGCTTGGAGCTGGGTGGTCGGGGTAAGTACTATCTGGAAAATTGCTTCTAATAATGAAGAATTTTAAGCCATGTATTTTTGTTTTGCTTCTTGCAATGAAATGTTCTCCAACCATTCCCATCCTTGCTAAATCAGCAGCTAAATTTAAATGTTTCTGTTTGGAATCTCCCTAATTTTCATTTATCTACTTCTGTCATGGCCCATCCAACCCATCAATTTACCATCTGCCTATTCATCAGGCCATCCATTCATCCATTCAACTTTTAGTACCCACCTTCCATCTATTTGTCTAATCATACACTTACCCTCTGATTCATTCATTCTTTTATTACTGAGATATAACTGACATAAAATCAAAAACACACTTTAAGTATAAAATATAGTGAGTGTAGTGAATTGGTAACTGGTGGTCAACTTAAACACCAGGTGGACTGAATCCGTGTGGTGCTGAGTGTGGATGGCCCACCTGAGGACTGTAGCCAGCATAAAGAGGAGACCTGGAGAGGAGGAAAGAAGCCTTGTGGGTTCTCCTAAGTGTTGTTGTTTGGAGCTGTTGGTTCTCCTGGAGGAGCTTGTCATGCTGGCTTCCCTGATATGAACTCGGTTGTTACCATCAGAAGAGCTCAGTACCTTGTTGCTGAGAGTGGCTGCGGTTCACTTTGGGGTGTTTTGGTCGTTACTTTGATCATCACTTCCTGGTTCTGGAAAGGAAGATGTGTGTTATTTAATCTCCAGGAGAAGTTTGTTGTGCTGGCTTCCTGATAGATACTCGGCTGTTCTCACCGTTGGAGGAGCTCAGGACCTCACTGTCTGTGAGGATGGCTGTGGTACTTTTTGGAGGACTCCTGGTCCTTATTTTGAGCATTACTTCTTGGATCCAGAGCAGACAGTACTGACACAGGTCTTTCACCTGGCTGGTACACACTTTCTAGCTTCCGTGCTGACCTTTGGCCTTCCCAGCGCAGATCTGTGAAGCAGACTTGTCATGGGCTTTAGGTTTTCAGCCGAACTCATGCAGGATACTGTCGTGGGATCCAGGCCCTGAGCTGGATTCTCTAGGTCTTTGGTATGTAGACAGATTTCCTGCACTTCTTGTATGTGTTCTGTATGTAACTGTTCTCCTTGCAACCCCTGACCACAACAGTCTGTTTTAGTATATTCACAATGTTTGACAAGCATTACCTGTATCTTCCTAGAATATTTTCATCCTTCCAGAAATAAATCCTGCACCAAGTTGCCATTCCCAACAGTCCTAAATTTCAGACTCTATTAAGGAGGCACGAGGTAGAAGAGGGACTAAGACTTGGGGCAATTCAAGTCAGCATCTGGAATGAGTTGGAAAAATAATGTAGAATCTGGTTGGTTACTTGCAAGTCATCCCACCCACTTAGGAGCCTTGTTTCTCCCTAAAGCTGGAGCCCTCTCCCCCTTTTTATTGCTTGTTTCTGCACAGACACCTTGGAGCATCAGGCCAGCTTCTCTTCCCCAGCCTAACCCACCTGCTGTGTTCAGAAGGGTTCTGTTTTGCCAAAGGGACAAGCAGGATCCACTCAGCTGTCCCATTCTCACTGTGAATGCGTGGCTCATGCCCTGCAGGGATTCTTCTGTTTCCTGACTGGTCCACTTCCTCATCCTCTGCTTGCAGCAGGCTTATCAAACACTGTGGGATGTTTGTATGCTTGGAAGAGAGAGGCAATATGCAGTCCTCCCTCTGCTTGCTGCAGGAAAGAGGTGGGTGGCAGAATGTGTGGGTGGCAAGCGCAGTGAGGATCAAGCTGGCAGGAACAGATGCGACTAGGGTGGGGAGGAACAAGAGCAGAGATGGCTGAGGGGCTCTGACCTCCCTATACCCCCAGGAGCTCTCAGTACCCAGGCTCTCCCGGCACAGTCCCTGGATGTCAGCACTTTGCTTGAGAACCAGGCTGTGCTGCTGGTTTGCATACAGACATGGAACAAAGCTCTTCCTATGTGGTAAGGAGTGAGACAAAAGCAGGTGAGGGAGAGACTCATTTTAGGTACAAAATTTAAGGAGATGCTTGTACATAGATGGACACTCAAGGAAAGGTTAGTCATTAATAGTCCCTAAGTGAGCACAACCAAACACTCATCAATTGACAAATGGATAAAAAACTGTGACAGGTCCCCAGGGTGCAGTCTTTGGGCAATAAAAGGGAATGAACCTTGAAACCACTATGATACATGAAAAAGACCTGATAGGACTGGGAAAATATTATTACTCTATTGTATAATTCTATTTATATAAATGTCTGTAATAGGCAACTTAGAGAAGCCAAAAGTAAATTAGTGGTTATCTTCACCCAGTTTTGGAGGGTGATAGGCAAAAGTTATGAACTTCCTTTTCAGGAGGTGACAAATGTCCTAAATTTGATTAGAGTGATGGTCTGAAAATAATTCCAAACATATTTAGGTGTGCAATTTAAATGGGTGACTGTATCAGACCTTACTGTGGGACTTCAGAAACCATAGATGTGCCAGAATTCCCAACCCAGAAATGCAAATACCCCGTGGGGCTGGGAATAAAACATGTACAGTAGGAAAGAGTTTCAGAGTTCATTTGCCTGGGTTCCAGGGCATGCCCTGCCAACAACTCCTTCACTGCATGGACTTGGGTAAGGGACTTCATTTCTCTGTCCCATTTCTTCATCTATATCTCATATAATGACTTCCAGAGCTTTCACAAAGGTTCGGGAAACTGAGGATGCAACCTGGCCCTGATGCAGGCTCTCTAGTGGGTTACTATAATCATTTTTTAGCAAGAGCTTGCAGGCTGCCTAAGTTAGAGCTAAGACTAATGACACAAGGAAAAGGCTGACAGAGTAGCAAGAACTGAGGTCAAGGTTTAAGCAAACCTGCTGTGTGACTTGGGCAGGACGCTTAACTTCTGTGACCTTCAGTTGCTCTACCTGTAAAATGGTAGTTGCTAATTTATCAGATGAGGCTGGCACAGAGCCCAGCACACAGTAGGTGCTCAACAAATTGTGGCTATTTTTGTTATTAAGGCTTTCTTGAATAAAAAAGCCTGGCTCATTTCACTGGGGCTAGAGGTTTTAGGAGATAAAGCACTCTTGATCTAAATACAATAGACCTTCAGCATTTCCAAAGAGAAAATTATATTTGCTTTTAACAGCAAGGCCACCCACTGTCCACTTGTATGCTCAGAACCTCTGCATGGCTGTCGTGAAGGCGTGACTTTAATTCCTTGGCAGTGAGTGCCTCCGTTCCTTGATGGCTCTCTGATTGGCAAAGGAAGGAAAAAAGAGTGTGACATTCCTCATAGAACCTACTGCTCCTTGGGGTTTGCCATCTGGCTGGTGTCTCTAGCGTGGCCTTGGGACACATGGCAAATCACCATGGAGATAGAGGCATTTCCAGGGAGACAGCCAGCCAATACTTGTTCAGAGAGCTCCGTCACACGTCACACAGTCATAAACTTGCATCAGTAAAGCAGATGTTCGCAGTGAATGCGCAAATTCAAACTGACGTCACAGCACACCGCAGTCCTGCGTCTGCCTCTCACAGGGAACTTAGCTCATTCAGCTTTTAATATAGCAGCGTGTGAGTCAGCGAGTCTTAAACTCTTTCCTTTTCCTTCCTTAAACAAGGTAAGGAAGCACACACATCACACACACACACACACACACACTTTAAATGTTATTGTTACTTTTTTTGGCTGCATCTTCTGTCTTTAACTAGGCTGTGAGCTTCACCTTCAGGCTGTGAGAATCACCTTGTATTTCCCTAGCTCTCTTACTGTCAGAAGTGATAGCCAGGTAGAGCAGAAAAAGCTAGGAAGCCAATCTGGACTATTGCCTACCAGTGAGGGACACTTGCCAGGCAATTACTCTCCCAGACCTCTAGGTTTCTTCTCTGCAAAATGTAGTTAAAGGTAGGCTTACCAAGGTGTACCTAGTGTTGAATGATACCTTCATGTAAGATGCCAGTCAAATGCTAGTGCTCCATTCAATCTGTCTTAAAACCATCACTTATAGATTCAAAGCATTTGTGGATAAGTTGGTAGAGGGATATTTTTCTCAGGATATGGTCTTTGCAGAGAAGAATAGAAAAGACCCCAAGTACCACCAATGAGGGAAGACCAACAATTTCTTGCCCATCTTTGGGGCTCCAAGGAAGTATGGGTAGAAAAATAAATTTCCTGAGCATGTTGTCTGAGGCAGAAGCCAAGGATATATTTTATTAAGAAATCCTCACAGTCATTCTGCGAATGAGGTCTGATTTTCCCTGGGTAAAAAAGAGAAATGGGAGAAAGCGACACACAGGTTGGTCTTGATCTGTGTTTTACTGTTAGACTGCCAATCCCAGCCTGCCTTGCAGTAGATGTGACCAGGGACATGGACTCATGTCCTACCCAGACCTGATGCATCAGACCTGCCACATTCACCTGCCACTTCTTCCCTCCAAGCAGGCTGGAGCAGGGTTCTTCAACCCCGGGCTGCCTCAGAATCCAGGGAGAGCAAATGGGAGTGACTTCGCTCTCGGGTTTCTGATTCAGCAGGTCTAGACAGTGGCCTGGAAATCTGCTTTCCTTAAAAGCCTCCCAGTGCTGCTTCCAGTCTGGGGTCATATCTGCAGTGCCTCTGTTCTAGAGCCCGCCAGAGTCATAAGATGAAAGCTGACAGGGTCCTTGTGTCACTGCATGGAGTAAAGCTTCCTAATATGTGGAACAGTAAAATCTTGTGCTATAGATCTGAAATCTGAGGGTTTATTACAGGTGACATAAAGGCTAAAGAAATGTTTTTTTTCCCATGTTAAAATGGGTGGCTTTGTAAAAATAAATAAATAAATAAATAAATAAATAAATAAATAAATAGAGACTGAGAGAGAGACAGGGACAGAGATAGAGACAGAGAGACAGAGACAGAGATTGAGAGAGGAAGAGCGACCAGCTGAAAAGTGTGAAACCCTTTTGGGTCCCGACCTCACCACCTTGGGAGGTAGTAACTGAATTGTGATCACTGATTGCAGTCATGATACTGGAAGCACCTACAGATTTCCCTGGACCTGAAGAAGGGGCCACATCCTACCAGCTGAAAAACAAGCACGAAACAGTACCTGTCGATCCACCCTGATTATTTGAAGTCTTCAACAACCAGCACTCAGTCATGTTCCTTCCTCTTGACTTCCATCACCTGACACAGATGTGAACATTGCTCCCGAGCCGCAATGTCCCCCTGCTCTGTGCCGGGCACTGTTTATGTTCCTCATATGCATCCTGGCACTGTGTACCGTGTATTTCCTGGACACAAGTAATGGTTTTCTGCTCACGGCTGGCAGATTAATCTCAAAGGAATGCTTTGAACTTGTTCTCCTGATCAAAACCTTCAGGGGCTCTTTACAGCCTGCAGAGTGAAAGCTTCTCTCCTCAGCATGGCTTTCAGCTCTCTCCAGAATCTCATCAGTAACTCCTTGC
Organism: Hydrochoerus hydrochaeris; assembly: GCA_004027455.1. Classification (NCBI taxonomy): domain Eukaryota; kingdom Metazoa; phylum Chordata; class Mammalia; order Rodentia; family Hydrochaeridae; genus Hydrochoerus; species Hydrochoerus hydrochaeris. The sequence continues at coordinate 110,771 of PVLA01006307.1, forward strand.
GAATCCCAAACTTGGACCGCAGTGTACCTCAGTGCGTCCCAATAGTCAATGCTGATCAGCCCTTCTGGGAAGACTATGGAGTGTCAAATTCGGAGGCCCCACACGGATCTCCATGAAGAAAGTCGGAAATAGACCCCTAGAATCTACATTTTTAATAGACTTGACTCTTAGGGTAGTTTTAGTTCATAGCAAGGAAGAAAATAGATGCTCCCATAAGCCTTGGGAGTCCATCTATAGAGAGAAGCCTCTCCTGCCATCACAGGGGTACATTTGGAACAACTGATGAAGCCACGAACACATCATTATCCCTCAGGGTTCACAGTTTCCATAAGGGTGCTCCCTTGGTGTTGTGCATTTTATGGGCTCAAATAAAAGTATGGGTGCCATGGCAAACAGAGACACCCAAATGATACCAAGGAGGCAGATTGATGTCGACGGGCATTTATTGGGCTCTCTCTCAAAATATCAGGCCCTGATCTCTGGTGGCCCAGAGCTTTTATATAATGTACAAGTAGGAGGTACAAAGGCGAGAGAGAGCAGCCTGGCCTTTCTTCTGATTAGCCAGCAGGGTGACTTCATCAGGCGCAAAGCTGGCTCAATGATTGTCAGTGACAAGGCTGGCTCAATGATAGTGCATCTTGGCACAATCAGGCATCCTACATACTCGGTTATGCTCCAATGGTTACAGGGGTCAAGAAAGTAATTGCAAAACCATGAAGCAGTTACAGAGCTAGGAAGCTGCAGAGGAACAAACTTTTAAAAAGACCAATTTTGCTTGTACAGTTTTTCCCTTTCATAATGACAGGTGTCCACCATTATAGTTCCACATAGAATATTTTACTGACCCCCTAAATCCTCAGGACTCTGTCTATTCCCTCTTTCTCCACCACTGATCTTTTTACTTTCTCCATGGATTTGCCTTTTCCAGACTGTCATATATGGGAAGTATACAATATGTAGCTTTTTCGATTTGGCTTCTTTCACTTAGTTTCTTTTGCATTTGTTTCTTCCATACGCTTTTTATGACTTGATAACTCATTTCTTTTTAATGCTGAGTAATTTTATACTTTCTGGGTGCCCTCCCATTCAGTTATTCTGAACATCTAGGGTGCTTTCAAATTGTAGCAATGATGAATAAAGCTGCAAACTGCATACAAAGTTTTGTGTGAACATAAGCATTTGACTCTTTTGGGTTAACACCGAGGTGCATGATTGCTAGATCATATGGTGAGTGTACATTGTGTTTTGTAAGAAACTGTCAAACTGTCTTCCAAAGTGACTGTGCCACTTTGCGTTCCCATTTTGCATAAGTGGGAAAATTTCTCTTGTTCTACACCCTTACCAGCAGTTAGAGTTGGTTCTGAGTATGTTCTGGATTTGACCTTTCTAATAGGTTGGCTGGTGGGAATGCCTTATTATTGTTTAAATTTGCATTCCTTTGATGCAATATATGTACTTATATGACATAGAGCATCTTTTCCCATCTGTACATCCTTGCTATGGTATCTATTCAGATCTATGGCTTATTTTTGAAACAGGTTATTTTTGTTCTTATTGATGAATTTTAAATGATGTTTGCATATTTTGGATAAAAGTGTTTTACCTGTAAGTCTTTTGCAAATATTTACACCCTATGACTTATCTTTTCATTCTCCTGACAGTGTCTTTCACAAAGCAGAATGCTCTAATTTCAACGATGTCCAGTTTACCATTTTTTCTTTAACAGATCACGCCTTCCATGTTACAGCTAAAAAGCCATCACCATACATAAAGAAATGGAGTTTCTCAGTAACTGTCCAGAATTTTCTGGGGATTTTAGTTTTATGTTTTACCCTTAGGTCTATGGTCCATTTTCCGTGAATTGTTGTAAAGGGTAAAATCTGAGGCTAGATTTATTATTTTGCATGTGGATGCCCAGCTATTGCAGAATCATTAGGAGAAAAAACTATCTTTTCCCTTTGTGTTACCTTTGCTAGAATCTGCACTTTTAACAAGCTCTCAGCTATTTGCGGACATTTGGAAAAACACTGCTATCTGCACATTAATTTATTGTTATTCACCAGCTTTGAAACAGCCCAGCCCGTATGTCCTGTCACCAGCAGGACCTTACAGCAAAGGGAAATCAATTCTTATTTACAGTAGCCAGCACTGCCTTCAGTTAGGCCTGCTCTTCTCCATACTCCTATCCTCTCTCTGTCATAGCCAGACTCCAAAGCAAAAGCTGATGTGGAGCAGGGGCTCAGTCTACGCTTGCTAGAATACCTTTTTTCCTGTGCATACTCAGTCAACATCAAACAGAGCAGGGTAAGGCGAAGCACGCAGCCCCCTCCCAGACCGCATCTCTCCCAACAGAAACTGCATACAGTTGGATTACCATCTCTAAAGGGCTTAGATTTGTCAAGTAGTTTCCAACTGGTCTGTTTTCTACAGGAACCACTTCCTCTAACTTTCTTGCTTTCTTACTTAACACCTGCAGTTTCCCTAAGATTTCTAAGCTTTATGATGTTTCTGAAAAGTGAAGCAGACTTTAATTCTCATCTTTACGCCGGTGATCAGAGAAAACTTCAAGTACTGGCTTCCATTATAACTCCGGCAATGGGTGTGGCCACTGTCAAACTGGAAACTGGGGATTAGTAAAAGGCCATTTTTCTAACCATGTCAAGTTGTTAATTCTCCAGTTTGCAAATGAAAAGCATAACCTTCATGTAGAGGGAGCAGGTTTGTCATTGCAGAACGCAACACATTTTGTTCTCCACACTGGCTCATCTGAAGCTGTTATTCTAAGAAATGTGGACCAAAGGAGGCAAAATCTTCTCCACTTCCCTTTAACTCTTAGGTGGGCAAGACTTTGAGTCTTGGTATGCTTCCCTTCATCATTTATAAAATAAGGAGATCTGAACATAGGCACTGATAGCTACAGACTGTTGATCAATTCCTGTCTGCTGCCTGTTTTTATAAATAAAGTTTTATTGAAACACAATCATGCCCATTTTTCTAAGTATCTACTATTGTATACACTTTACAAGATATAGGAGAGCAGGAACAACAGAGGCACACAAAGTCTCAAATTTCTACTATAGGCTTCAGAAATATTTGCCAGCATGTTTTTTTTTAATTTTAAAGAGAATAAAAAAGAACAGAACAGAATTTAGCACATCAGAACAAAACAATGAAAGATTTCAAAACAACAGGAAATCAACAGTTGATACCAAAATGTCTCTTATTCTTTGAAATAGTTGTCCATATCTTCATACACAAAGAATCCAAGCAAAACAAAATAGTATAAAACTGATCAAAACAAGAGCATGAAGGCATTACAGACCTTCAAAATCAGACAATAGGAAAATCACCAATGGCTACCATAATGTCTCTTGTTCTCTTCAAAATTGCTGTCCATAATTTCACATATATTGAAATCAAATAATAGAAAACAGACTAAAACCAATCAAAATAAAGAATAAAAGCATTATTGAACTTCAAAACAAGATGATAGAAAATCAGCAATGGCTACCATAATGTCTCATTTTCTTCAAAGTAGCTATTCCTACCATCATATGTAATAAGATCAATTCTTGTAAACTCTTTAAGAGAAGATCTATTCATTTATAAACCTATACATGTACATCTATGCTATCTGTATTAAAGGGAAAAACAAAACAAAGCAAAACAAAATATAAGAAAAACAAGAAACAAGAGAGACAAATAAAAATAATAACAAAGACCCCAAAACACTAACAATATAGGCTTTCAAAGCAGGGTTGTAGGAACATCACTAACATTGTTATATTGCATATAAACAGTTACTCAGATTACAAGATATAAACATGCAAAACTGATCTAATCCTATGAATGTTAGCTGTTTCAAGAACTAGTAAAATTAGCAGTACAATCATCTTAGCTATCTAAAGTATTTGTATACAAATGTGTATCTTTTTCTTTTCCCTTCTTTCTTTTCTACTTTTCCCTGCCTGAGTTATTTTCTCCCCTTTGAGCAGTTTCTTACCCTTTCACAATATTTATTGAGAATTTTGTATCTTATTTATCTTTCAGTTTCTTACACTAGGGAGACAATACAGTATTTACATGTGAGTTTGATTTATTTCACTTATGAGTATGGTCTCAAGTCACATCCATTTACCTATAAAAGCCTCAGTGTGATCCTTCTTTATAGCTGAGTAGTACTCCATTGTATAAAAATACCACATCATTTTTACCCATTCCTCAGTTGGTAGGCATTTGGAATGTTTCCAAGATTTGGCTATTATAAATTGTGCTGCTATAAACATGAGTCTGCATATATCACTGTGGTATGATGTTTTTAATTCTTCTGGGAATATGCCCAGAAATGGAATAGCTGGGTCAAATAGCTATTTGAGGAAACTGCAGACTGATTTCCACAATGGTTGCACCAGTCTACACTGCCACCAACAGTGCAGAAGGGTTCCTTTTCCCCCACAGCCTCTCTAGCAATTGTTATTGGAGGTTTTCTTGATCCTGGCCATTCTTTCTGGAGTGAGATGGAATCTCAGTGTGGTTTTAATTTGAATTTCTCTAATGATCAATGATGATGAAAAATTTTTCATGTATTTATTTGCCATTTGTATTTCTTCTTCTGAGAAGTGAGTATTCATCTCAGATGCCCATTTTTGGATTGGGTCTTTCAATTTCAGGGGTCTGCTTTTTTAAAAAAATTCTTTATATGTTCTAAATAGAAGTCCTTTCACTAAGGGAGAGTTGACTAAGATTTCTTTCCCAATTCATGGGTTTTATTTTCACTCTGTTGGAGATTTCTTTTGACATGCAAAAACTTTTTTAATAAGATAAGATCCCAGGTATTGATTCTAGGAAGTATTTCCCATACAGTTTGATTTTTGTTCATGAATTCTCTGCCCACTCCTATGTCTTTGAGGTTTCTACCTACTTTGTCTTCCAGCAAACTTAGTGTTTCTGTTTTAATATTTAGATCTTTGATTCATTTTGACTTGGGTTTAGTACACAGTAATAAGCATGGGTCTAGTTTTAGTTTTTGGCATATGAAAAGCCAGTTTTCACAGTACCACTTATTAAAAAGGTTATCTTTTTTCTAGTGAACATATTGGCCCCTTTGTCAAAGATAAGGTGGCTGGAATGTGTTTTCAGTTGTATCTTCTAGTCTGTGCCATCGATCTCCAGGTCTGTTTTTATTCCAGTACCATGCTGATTTTATCACGGTAGCTTTGTAGTATAACTTTGTCAGGCATTGTGATGCCTCTTGCCTTGCCTTTGTTGTCCAGAATTGCTTTTGCTATTCTAGGTTTTTTCTGGTTCTATGTAAATTTTAGGAATGACTTCTCTAAATCTGTGAGGTATGTTAATGGTATTTTGATTAGAATCGTGCTAAATCTGCATAACAATTTTGGGATGGCCATTTTCACAATGTTTTTTCTTCTCCCCCGTGAACAGGGAATGTTTTTTCATTTTCTGAGATCCTCTTCAGTTTCCTTTTTCAGGGTAATGTAGTTTTCACTGTATAAATCTTTTACTTCCCTTGTTAGATTAATTCCTAAGTATTTCATTTTTTTGGATACTATTGTGAAAGTATTATTTCCCTAAATTCATGTGATTCTTGTCTTTGGCTCTATTGATATAATGTATTATGTTTTTTGATTTGCATGTGGTGAGCCACCCCTGCATTCCTGGGATGAATCCCACTTGGTCATGGTGTATAATCTGTCTCATGACTTGTTGCATTCTATTTGCCAGTATTTTATTGAGGATTTTTGCATCTATGTTCATTAGGGACATTGGCCTATAGTTCTCGTTTTTTGGTTGGGTCTTTCTCTGGTTTAAGTATTAGAGTAACACTTGCTTCCAGGAATGAGTTATGGAGAATTGCTTCCCTTTCAGTTTCATTAAAGAGTTTGAGGAGTGTTGGTATTAAGTCTTCTTTGAATTTCTTGTAAAATTCTGCAGTGAAACCATCAGGACCTGGGCTTTTCTTTGTTGGTAAGGTTCTAATTACATTTTCAATTTCATTAACTGAAATTAGATTATTCAGCACTTTTACATCTTGATCCAGCTTTGGTAATTCATATGTTTGTAGGAATCTGTCCATTTCTTCTGTGTTATCAAACCTATGAGAGTAAAGTTTTTCCAAGTAGGTAGGTATTGATGATCTTCTGTATTTCCACAGGGTGTGTAGTCATTTCACCCTTTATATTTCTTATTGCATGAATATGAGTTTTTTCTTTCTTTAAATAAGGATGTCTAGGGGCTTATCAATTCTACTTATTCTTTCAGAGAATCAACTCTCTGATTCTTTAATTCTTTGTATTGTTTTCTTAGTCTCAATTGTGTTAATTTCTGCTCTGATCTTTATAATTTCCTCCCTTATTTGGGCTTTGAGCTTGACTTGCTCTTCTTTCTAGAGATATTTTAGGTGTACTGTCTGATTGTTTATTTGTGTTTGTTCTGTATTCTTGATGTGCGAATTCACCGCAATGAATTTCCCTCTGAGAACTGCTTTTATTGCAACCGACAGGTCCCGGTAAGTTGTATTAATATTTTCTTTGGCTTGTAGATATTGTTTAATTTCTTCTTTAATTTCCTCTGTGATACATTGATTGTTCAGGAGTGTATTATTTAATTTCCACCTATTTATGGAGTTTTTGAAATTTCTTTTGTCATTAATTTCTATTTTCATGGCATTATGATCAGATAATATGCATGGGATAATTTCAATTGTTTTGCATTTACTTAAGCATATTCTGTGGGTTAGTATGTGGTCTATTTTAGAGAATGTCCCATGTAAAGTTGAGAAAATGTATATTCTGATGTTGTTGAATAGAACACTGAACACATCTATTAAGTCCATTTCTTCACAAGTTTGATTCAGTCCTGTTATTTGCTTGCTGATTTTATATCTAGTTGATCTGTCTCTTTGCATCAATGGGGTGTTAAGGTCTCCCATTATAATTATGTTATTGCTTATTTGATTTTTCATTTTATTAATATTTGTTTTACATAACTGCGTGCTCCCATATTTGGTACATGTATATTTAGGATTGTTATCTCTTCCCCTTGAAGTTTTCCTCTAACTAGCATATAGTGACCTTTATCTCTTCTGATCATTCTTGGTTTGAAGTGCATGTTGTCTGAAAACAGAATAGCTATCCCTGCTTTTTTGAGGTTCCTATTGCATGAAGTATTATTTTCCATCCTTTGACTTTCAGTTGATGAATTTCCTTTGAGGTTAGATGGGTTTCTGGTATACAGCATATGGTTGGATGTTGTTTCTTAGTCTATTCTGCCAGTCTGTTTCTTTTAATTGGTGAATTGAGGCCATTTACATTAATGATATATATTGGCTCATTTGTGTCATGTTATCTTTCTGCTCTTGGTTCTTTACCTTTCCCCTTTGTTTATTTATTTATTTTTTTGCCTCATTTAGTGTTTTTTTGTTTCCTGTTGGTGTTCTTGGAGTCATAGTTATTTTTATGTCTATCTAGAATATCTTTCAGTATTCTTTGCAGAGTTGGTTTAGTAGTCATGAAATTTTTTAGCTGTTCTTTGTTGTGAAAGTATCTTATTTCTCCATCAATTCTGCAGAGCACATCAATCTGTGTTGGAAGTTGTTTTCCTCTAGGATTTGAAATACTTCACTCCATGTTCTTCTTGACTTCATTGTTTGTGTTGAGAAGTCTGCTGTGATTGTGATGGGCTTTCTTTTGTAGGTAATCTGTCTCTTTTCTCTAACAGATTTAATATTCTATTCTTATGTTGAATTTCTGGGATGTTAATTAGAATATCTTTGAGTGTAGATTTATTTTTGTTATGACTAATTGGAGTTTGATGTGCCTCACTTATGTGTATGTCAGTTTCCTTTCCCATGTTTGGCTATTACTTCTGTAAATAGACTTTTGATATGATTTGTGTTGTCCCCTTCTTTTTTGTTTATATCTATTAATCTTGCATTGTTTTTCTTTGCATCATCTTGCAACTGTTGAACTGTTATTTCCTGATTCCTTATTATTTTTAAAAGATCTTTTATTTCTTTTTTACTAGCTGAAATCTTGTCTTTGAGGTCTGAAAGTCTTTTTCACATTCATTCAGGCAGTTTTTCCAGCTTTTGATGGAATTTTTGATTTCCTGGATATCTTCTTGAATCTGTTTCATGCATTCTATTGCTTTCTGATATTGTTCATTCAAAGTTTCCATATTTCTTCAGTGCCCCTCAATTTTTAATTATGTCTTCTTTTGACATGTTCAGCATTCTTTTATTTCCTTTATCATTTGTTGTTTTACTTGGGAGATTATTTCTGATTTGAGTTCTTTTATAGCTCCCTGGAGTAGTTTCTTTATTTCAGTTGCTATCGTTTCAAGAGTTTCAAGTGTATGGCTTACACTTTCTTCTATGTCCATGTCCCTTAGGCTTGTCTGTGGTGGGCTTGAGGTTTGAGATTGCATTTTGCTCTTTCATTTTGTCATCTTCCTGTATCCCCCTGGGGAAGCTGAATGAAATGTCCTAGTTGCTTCCTGGGTCAACAGTGTCTATGTGTACTGCAGGGAGTTTCCCACTTGAATGGAGGTCTTTATGCAGGCCTTGCCAGGTCTCCAATGACACTAAAAGAATCCTCAAATGGAGGTAGTAACTGGGTGGACCTTCAGCACACCCCACGTGGCACTCTGAAGCTCCTCAGCTGCTTGAGGTTGCTGGGAAGAACTCTCCCAGGTTCTGAGTGCCATACCAAGGTTGAGCAGCTAGATGGAGTACACTTTGCAGGCTTTCAGCTCATATCACATAGTGGGCCAAAGCTCCCCAGCTGGTTTTTTGGGACACGGGGTGGGGTCCTACTGGGTTCCTAGCCAGGTCACAAGGTTGCATGGCTAGATGGAGTTCACAGTGCAGGCCTTTGCTCACTCCACTCAGTGCAAGGAGTTCTAATGCCACTTGGGGTCACTGGGCAGGGCCTAGCCAGGGGCCAAGCAACCTACCACAGGCCCCCAGCTGTTTGGAAGCCCTGGGAGGGGCCCTGCCAGATCCCGAGTGAGGTGCCTGAGCTTGCATGGCTAAGTGGAGTTTGCTTTGTAGGCCTTTGGCTTGTGCCACTCAGCGCAGGCGGTTCCCCTGCCCCCAGCATGCTTTTGAAAAACAGTATCTTTACAAAATATTTCTTTATGAAAACTATTTACCAGCCCCTAAAGTCTAAAAATTTATATTTATTCATTCATGCTAAATATAAATGACTGGAGTGGGGCCCAAGAGCATTCTTTTTCACAAATTCCCCAAGAGATTTATCTTTTGTCTGCACATTTTGTCTCTCTGAAGCTCCCTAGCTGCTTGAGGTTGAGAAATGCAGTCCTGGCACAACTGTGGTTGCAGCAAGTTGTGAATCCCTTCCTTAGTGGCTAGTAAAGATAAAGAGTGACTTGAGGCTGAATTTCAACGCCTACTGTGCTCTGATTAGGAGCAAGGCTAACATTCTTAGGCACTGAAGATGGAGCAAAGATTTGAATATCTTCACTCTTACCCTAAAACTTGCATTGCATCCATGAAACTTTAGGGGTTCTATGCACCCCAAAGGAAGCACTATTCATTTCAGACCTGGGTTATTTCCTGTCATAGAGCAGGCAAAGTCTTTGTCACTAACACTGTTACCTAAACATAGAATGTAACCTACATCATTGAGAAGTGGCAAAGCTGACCAAAGGTCTAAGTGACCCTGTGTTAAAGTGGAAGCTGCCGTGTGTCATGTTGGCTGAAGCTGAGAACAATATGAACTTCTCCTATGACTCTATGACTTGTTCTATGTAGTTTTATTTAATTAAAAACAAAACAAAACAAAAAAAAAACCAACCTTTGTATCCCTGCAACTCAGTTTATTTTTCCACAGCCACAGCTTCCCAGTGTTTCTGTTCTGGTATCATTGCATGATCTGTCCTGCCCAGTGAGATGCCTCTTCTTAACTCTTGCTTATACTGTAGCACTGGTGTTTTTTTGGTATGTGGCCTTCTCAAATCTGTTTGGGAAAGCTGACCTTGAAAATGCATGTGGTAAGTGTACTTCAATGGCCATAGTTAAAATATATTCCAAATACGAATGTCTCCACTGTATCTCCACCCTCCGGAGTTGCCCACCCTGGGCTGCTGATTTGCCTTCCTTTTCCCAGATGGAGACAGAAGGCTGAGCATTTCACTGCACACGGCTGAGTCAAAGATGAAAACATGCAGACCCAGAAATGTGCTGTCTGCTGTTAGCAGGATGGGATGGGGACAGGCATGGTTTTGTTGTCATCTTGACCTGGATACCAACCTTATTCACCTCTCACTAGATCTGGGGAACTACCTGGGCCCTCATGTTGATCTTTCAGATTTATTTTATCTGAAAGTGAGGAGAGCACCATATGCAAAATGCCTGTGTGTCACTGGCACAAAGTGAGCTTGCAGTAACTGACTGCCTTTGCAGTGTTGTCAGGAGCTCTGACGAGTCACAGCAGGTGGCTGGCTGCCTACAAGAGGAGCCTGGATCACAGGGTGTGATCACTGGACATGCAGTTGGCCCCCAGGTCTACACAGTGTAAGTCTACCACCGTTTGTACCCAGAAGACAGGCAGGATCTCTAGCTCTACTCCTGCTCAGGCCAGGAATTAAGCTCTATGGTGTGTCCACTGTTTATCTGGTAAATGAGAACAAGTAGATCTCTCAGGGTTCCTGCAGGGATCACACAGCCTCACCCTTCCTGCAGAATACAGGGCTTGCTTCTCTGTGTCCCTACTGTAGTGGGAGCTTATTTTCATTGTTTATGTTCCCCTCATTTGTTCAGGAGATGCTGCTGGCTTTGGATGAGATTGTGTGTGAGCCAGCCTGGTTCAGGTCTGTCTTTAAGGGACTTGACTTCCAGTGCACAGATATATGTCAATGAATAAATGATCATCAATTGTGAAGAGCTTGGTGGGAACTGAGAGGTGGGTAGCTGTTTAGTTGAGCAGTGGCTGAGGGCTGGGGTTTGAAGGATGAGAAGAGTTGCCATACGGAGTAAATGGCTGTGGTGTCCCTGCCCAGAGGTGCTGAGGTCCGGAGGCTGGAAGGAAAAGCCACAGTGGCTGCCCAGTGAGCTGGAGTGAAGAGAGTAAGGGAAGGGCAGGAAGGTGAAGTCTGAGAGGGGCCACCACCACCCTCGACAGGGAAGCAGCTCCTGGGTAGGAGTGCAGGTGTAACCGGAAGTGGAAATGGAGGGTTGGACCGTGAGCGCTGTAACTAGATCAGGACAGGAGTCCTTTTTGTGGTAATAATTTTGGAGTGACATTTTTTTAAGGTAGAGTAAGAATCCCATTTTTCTTTGACTCCCCTGTTGGGCCCAAGGGCCAACACATAGTAGATACTCTATAAAAACTACCGAACAAGTGAAGCAATGAGAAGAAAATAGGCATAGGGGCAGATGCCATCTAGTCTGCAAAGCATTATATATATGGATGGGTGGTTGCCATTATTTAAAGGTTACTCCTGAGTGCTTTCAAATTACATAGAAACAAACTCAGTGGACTTAATGCATGAGCCCTGTGGCAGGGGATGGAGGCAAGTGATACTGGAGGAGTTCTGGGCACAACTAGTTTTCCCTTTAGTATCCCTATAACTATGAGCAATGCCCAAATGCCAGACTTTAAGAGCTGGAAGGAGCTGTGTGAGTCTTTCACGCCACTTGGGGGCCCAGCACAGGTCTTGTAGGACCTCGTAGGACTCCCCTCAACATTCTCTATGTGAACCAACTGGTGCACAAGCAGTGTCTCCCTTGGGAGCCACCGGTTGAACACAAATAATAAAACTATACCACTATTGCTACTGCCTGTGACTTACTGAGCACCTGTGTCCACCAGAGCTGCACAGCAGCACAGCAGCACAGCCTGTGGCAGGAACACAGAGCCGGTCTGCCTTCCACTTTAGTCCAGGTCTTCAGACACATCAGCTAAAAGCACAAGAGAACTGGAGCTTTATTTTCATGGTGCGTTTGTAGAAGTGGACTTAACACTAGCAGCCGTGTTCACTGTGTACTCCCCTCAGAAACGGTCTTTAGGTGGCTCACGTTACTTAGTGCTGCTGAAGGTAAGGGTATTTTTCAGTATATTTTCTTTCTGTGTTATAGCCCCAGCTTTCTATTTTTTAAGTCGGGGGCTTGCTAAATTGCCTGCACAGGGCTCAGACTTACGTCCTTCCCTAGTCACCTAGAGTGCTGGGATCACTGACACGTACCACCCTGGCTAGCATCCATAGGTTTAAAGAGAAGGAAACAGAGGCACGAGGAGGAGCAGCATGAGAGGGCACATGCAGAGGACTACAGAGCTGTCACCAACCTGCTGTTGCCAGGGAACCAAAACCATTGAGCTTCCCCATCCAGCCATGGCTTCTTCCTCAGACCTGCCAAGGCAGGGAGCTCACCCCCAACCCAGTAGCCCATATTATGGATCCAGACAGAAATGCCTGAGTAAAACTTCCTTGCAAAATATGTTTCCTTTCACTTTCCCCTGGGCATTGTACCTGGCTCTGCCCTTGGGCCATACTTGCGTTATTGTAAAACATCAGAACAACATCTGTGGTCTGTGATTGGTACCAGCAAACCCAAGACTGAGCGTAGGGAGGAGTATGTTCCTCAGAGACAACTCACCGCACCAAGCCGGCACTATCTGGGCTGGGAAGTGGGAGTCTCTCAAGTCCCTCAAGCCCACATCCTCATTTGGAGAGCAGGTAAGAGCGACACCTAAGGACAATGATGTCACAGCAGTTTGCAAGAGCAGAGCATCATCATGTGTATGCGGTGTTACAAGCAGATCCTGAAGGATCTTCCAGTTACCTCTTTCTCTTAGCATAGAACCAGCTGAGCATATCTGTGACATGCAACTTAACATAGAAGAAAAGTGCAAGAGAAAGAATTTGAACAATGAAAAGGATAAAAGAAATAATGCTTTTCAGAAAAGGAAATGAAAATAACTTTATTGAAATTTACTGCATGCTAAGAAGTGGCTTCTGCTGTCTATGGTTTGGATGTAACACCCCCCCACACACACACACACACACAAAGGCTCATTATGTTTCAGGCTTGTTTCCTAAGGTAGCAATGCTCAGAAGCAGAACTTTTGGAGCCAGTTGTGGTGGCACACACTTGTGTTCCCAGCACTCTGGGAGGTTGCGGCATGAAGATCATAAGCCTGCACAAGTTAGAGATTTAGAGAGACCCTGTCTCAAAATTTAAAATGAACAAACAAACTAACTAAAAGGGGCTGGGGATGTTGTTCAGTGAGAATGGTTAAGGTTCAACCCTGAGTACCTTAAAAAACAAACAAACAACAACAAAAACAAGTGGAGCTCTTGGGAAGTAAATGAATCATTGGGGTGCTAACTTCACCATTGGACTTATCCATGGAAGGGTTCCTAGCTGGATGGGATCTTTGGGGGAGGCCAGTTAAAGAGGATAAGGCCTGGAGGTGAGCCCTTGGGGACCGTAGACTGTCTTTCATCTGGCCCCTTCCTCTATGACGCTGTCTCTGTACTTCCTGACTTCCATGAGGTGAGCCATCTTCCTCTGCTGCTTCCTCCAGCCATGCTGTTTCTGTCTTGGAAAAGACCCTAAAGCAATGGAGCTGTCTGACCATGGACCAAAGCCTCTGAAACTATGAGCCAAAATGAGCCTTCCCTCCCTGGGGTGATTTACATCAGGTACTTTTTCACAGTGACAGAAAGCGGACTGACATACCACTTTGGTGTTTTTCTTTTAAACTGATTTTTAAAAGTTACTTGTAACACATTTGTACATATGTATAAATGGTGAAATCAGAGTAATTAGCGTTTCTATCTTTGCAAACATTTATGATTGGTATGTCCTGGGAAACTTCAAACTCTCATCTGCTAAGTTACTTAAGTATAGACAATATCGTAGATTCTTGTAGACCATGGTGACCTTATGATGTGGTAGATCACTGGGACTAATTCCCTCCATTTAACTGTATCTGGCACCCACAATCCAGCTTCTTTCAGACTCCTTGCTCCCAACTTGGTGGCCTTTAGTGACCCTATTATACTTCAGTTCTGTGAGATCAACAATTTTAGCTCACACGTGTGAGTAAGAATGCCACTTCTGTGTTTCCTATTTTAGATTTACAAACTATAAGCTTGGTATCATTAATCTCATTCCACAGATGAAAAAAGACCAAAGATTCAGAGATGTTAGGCACCTTGCCCAAGAAACATAGCTTTCAAGCTTCAGATTCAAACTTAAGACTCATGCATGATCCAGATTCAGTGCTCTGTCCACGCTTCATCTTTTACCCCAACCTCTGTCCATGCCAAAGTTACCCAGTGTCTTCTGAGCTTTGGGGTAAGTATGGATAGTGTGCAGTATTTCAGCTAGATACTCAGAACAGCTAGACACTCACATATGCAGAGTAAATCCTAACAAGCCTTACAGAAGGAACAGGGAGAAGTCCAAAGCAATCCCAAGGAGGACTCGGGAGAGAAGGAGGGAAGACCGGCTGGGGAGACAGATTTTTGCATGCCTTTTCACAAAATTTAAAATTACTGTCTTTTGCATGTTATTTTTTTTTTTCTCTACACATGCAAGGGGACCCTTCTGAGAAGGACTCAAAGGAGCAGATGGGTGAGTTCACAGGCGGCAGACGGAGCGGCTGCAGAAGTCCTTGCTGACAGTCTCCAAAGGGCTGGCCCAGCATGCAGCTCCACCCCACCCCACCACGGGCCGCACTGAATGCTTTCCCAGGAGCCTTTGGGCCTCTGGCCTTGGACCGCTCTTATTTCCTGGAAGGTAGGGTAGATGCAGGTTTGTTTATTTTTTTCTTATAGTGAGAAGCCTCTGTCTTCCTCTCTGTCTCTGTGTCTCTTTCTCTGTCTCTGTGTCTCTTTGAGCTTTCTCTTTGTTATCATATAAGTGCCTCACCTTCACTTAGGACAAAATTTACCATTCTTCTATGAAGGGTAGGTAATTACTCAAGGCTGCAGAGTTGGATTTAAACAATTCGGGACAAAATCTTACCAAAATCCATCTGTCCTCAAAGACCATGAGATTCATCTGAGCATGGTACATGCCTGTAACCCTAGCACTCTGGGAAACTGAGTCCGAAGGATTGAAAGCTTCAGTCCAGCTTGGAAACTTAGCAATTTAGTGATACTGTGTCTTAAAAAGGGCTGGTGATGTACCTCAGTGCAAAGGCCCCGGGTTCAAGCCCCAATAGAGCAACAAAAGGAAAGTGAAAAGGACTATGTGATTCATGGAGTGGCCTCCCACCTCCTTCTACATAGAGCATCCCCATTTTGTCCTCCTGAGATTTACAGCTGAGACAGGATATCAACCTCTCAAATACAGGATGCTTTCATTTAGGATAATATGAGTAATGAAAAAATTAATATGCAAGCTAGAGACATAGATTCTAGTAGCTTTTCTAATTTGGGCTGCAATGTGGTCTAGTGCTTTCTGTGGCCAAAATAAAGTAAAGAAAGAGAGAAAACAAGGAAGAAGGAGGGAGGGAGGAAGATGGAAGAGAGGGAGAGAGAGAAAGATGCATATATAGACAAAGAGAGGAAAATACAGGAGGCTAGAGGGCTAGAAAGAAGGGTTTTATGAAAAGTGCACAGGGATTCTACTGTGCCACCTAAACGAGAAAAAACTGAAAACATTTCCCTCAAAATCAGAAACAAGGTGAGGTTATCTACCATTCATGTTCAATATATTGTAGTATTTAAAATTTTAGCCAGAGCAATTAGGCAAGAGAAAGAAACAAAAGTCTATGAATAGGGAAGGAAGAAGTCAAACAATCTCTATGTGCAAATGACCCGCTCCTTTGAAAAGAAGGCCCCAAAAAGCTCTCCCCGAAGACTGTGAGAAGTAACAGTCAGTAAAATGGCAAGTCACACACGCACACACACACACACACACACAC